>JAVTVY010052922.1:0-26806 GCA_036873755.1 Hanleya hanleyi | reverse complement strand
TGTTGCCCTTAATCCTCTATTGAGATCCTGCTGTAGACTAAAAAGTTCTCACCCTCTGGAGCCTCAGCCAATAGGTTACACTGCGCCTGCGCCCAAACGCACTTCCCCAAATCCTTTTTCTTCCTACAGCCACAGCGTGTGGACGTGTTTAGAAAGAGAGCTCTGCTCTGATTTTTTTTTTTGCCTATCTTGATGGGGAAAGTCAGTCTAGATTTAGTTATACATTGTAGAAACAATGCCTAAACCACCGGGAATGCTAAGCGCTGCGAATCTTGCATACAATCTTGGTCACATTTGGATTCACATTCTTTGTGTTTTTCCTGCATAATTATTTATGCTATCGGAAAACTACGTGTCTAGAATGTATTTCTTGGGACGACCAAGCCTGGGGGATTATGCACAGGCCAGACGGGGATATTTATCCGGCAGCAAGCGGAGATTAACCTCAGAGTTGACAGGCATATCAACGAGGACATGCCGGATTGCCAGTCACCATTATCGCCTGTAATTCCGCCCAGTGGCCAGTCAGGCGAAGCTAGAACCCGTTTGACCAGCTCTTACCTAGGTGTGGTGCTATGCAACGGGTTTCACTATTCTCGGACAAAAGAAGACAAAGAAGTGGACCTATTGTACAGGAACAGCTTTTTGTTATCGGGACAAAGGGACATATGGCCCAGCCTAGCAGCTGACCTTGACCTTCACGCAGTCAAGATGAGCCAGTCAAGATGGCGCACAAATAAAGTTGCTATGTGTTGTCGTTTACACCTGGATTTACGCTAACAACGACTGGAAATCATCGTCTCGAGTCTTCAAGTTTCTGTTGGGAGTATCCATTCTTGCTAAAATTTAACAATAACATATAAATGGCTATCATGAATTCTTTCCGTCCATTTACTTCGTTTTATTGTGTTGTTGTTGTTCGCGTCATCATGTAAGTCGCGGATTTATTTCAACACGTATTATTACGCACGTTGCACACACTTGAATGTGCCTAACTGCTCTCCTGATAAATAAATGTTATCATTGTATTCGTTTATAAAAATCACGAGAGTCTATGAGAATTTGTGCGTATTTTTTGGTACACAATTTTCCAAGAAATATTTCCCGTTTTTATTACGAAGAAACTTAGATATATATGTTGGTCTCTTAGAGTAACCATTCACTCGAAGTACAGGCTTTCATATATTGAAATCAGAATGGTTCTTTAATCAGTTACGATTTCTTAGACCTAGATTTGAAATTAATCTTAGCATTAAAGGTTATACCAAATGACTCTATACTACTTTGCATTAAAACATACCCAGTAGTGTTCCAAACAACAAATTAGTATTTTTTTCTTGAATAATGTCGTCGAAGTGGGTTTTAGCACACGAATAGCACACATGTGGGAGAAAACGTATTGGAGCCATGACCTCTGGTGCATGACGTCACAACCTGATTACGATTGCGCCGTAAACGTCATAGTCTATGACGTCGGGCGTTGTTACGAAAGATTCACCCAACTGTGAGAGTTCTAGCGTGATGTCGCTGACATTTTGACGTCACAACAGGCATTTGAGCGATATCGTAATCAGGTTGTGACGTCACAGGTCAGGCGGTCACAGCTTTCGCCGTTTTGAAAGGGGCGTGAAATAGTTCACCTCTACAACAATTTAGCACAAAAAAGTAGCAGATTTTGAGACCATTTTGTATAACCTTTAAATTAATTTCTTTTTATTGAGAAATTAGGAATAGATCGGATGTGGGTTTACTTTCCCGGGAGGACAATCAGAATACTCTCGTCCTAGACGACATTAGTGTTACGTAGTTCTTCTCTGGCATTATGCCTGCACAAGTCTTATTCATTATATCGACGTCAGCAGACTTGTTACGTTCCAGACGGACATCCGACCCGGAGACGTTCTCTATCTAGCCACAGTCCAGTACAATCGACTCTATGGACTACGGCTTCATTCATTCATAGACTGCTAATGATTTTCACCTACAGTCTTGTACTTTGCTTCGACGGACTTCGACTTCACCCTTGTCTATCTTAGCCGTCCCTCTTTTACTTGCTTCGTCCAAAACAGCTCTTTGGTCTACAGCATTGTAAAATTAAATTAATTTCTTTTATTGAGAGATTAAAAATAAAATAAAATTAAAAATTATCTGCATAATTTTTACTGTCATAATTAACTGTGGATGATCATTTTATACTTTTGTGACGGACTTGTAAGTATGTGACCTCAATTTTATATTGATTCAGCATTGAACATTTATTTCATGGGTTATTATGTAACACCATTGATCTCTTTATGAATCATTTGATTGGTCAGTTCCAGATTGTGGAATTATGGGGCATGTTCTTGGACAACGCCATTGCCTTCCTAGACCATGTTTCCTCTTCCACTTGTCCGTTATAGATCGTCCTTCATTTCAGATTCCGCAACGACACTTTGGGCTCCGTCTTTACATCAACTTGTTCTTTAACTCGGTCGGTTTCACTGCATCTTGTGATTTGGAACGATAGACTCTACTACACTATGTGCTATGGTTTCATATGAGCCTCTACGATGTGTTCAAATCTTTATCGTCATTTGTCGTCTGCATCATTAGTACTCCTTTTCGGAAGTTATCATTTTCAGGGTTCATACTTATGTAAGTATCACGGGACAATCAAGTCTGGATATAACGTGTCGAGATGTGTCCATCTGCCAACAACCCAGGACCCAGACAGTAGTTCCTACATGAAGTGTCAACCTCCGTTTCACGGACGTCAACTCTGAAGTATGGATGCGTTATGTTTGCGGATAGATGGCATACTACTACCTTGGTGTCGGAGATGTCCGAGCTTACAAGTTTTGGTGCTCTATCTTCATTATGGTTTCCATGTTACTTCATCCAGACGAACCTCCTGTACCGAACTGTCATTGGATCAAGTATGGAAGTGTTCCCAACCACTCTCCCTTACCCTCCGCATGGATAGAGTTGTCGGGTTTGGATCTCTTTTCCTTAACCATCTGGTAATTGGCGGCCGTTTACAGCTGGGAGTTTTGGCACCTGTCGCCACCACCCCGTGTCATGATGACATCGGTTTCATCTATCCGGGCCATCTACATCTCTCGGGATTGGTAAACCCCATCGATTTACTAGACGCAGATCTTCACATACCCATTCATCCTCGTCGCTTCCTACGCTTACCATCGCTGGTCGACGATTCGAGTGGCAGTTTCTCCCTTTTCGGAGTCATCGCATCATGATTTTCATCAGTATCTCAAAACCAATCATGGCGTTCCTGCATCTATGGGTATTCATATCGAGGTATACACAGTCGACATCTTGGTTTTTCCCTCACCCTCAGAAGTCAGAGTTGCTACCAGCGCAATGTCGTCACTTCATCGGGGCAGTCTTCGACTCAGTCCAGGTACAGCACGACCTGTAGAAGACCGGTGGACCAAGCTTCAGACTATGGTTCCAAGTTTTTGCTTTACCTTCACAGCCCTCAAGCTTTGGCAGAGTCGTTTAGGTCAACTCACATCCAACTCAAGACCTCACTCACTACGGTCGTCTCCAAGTTCGGCCTCTGCAACACCACCTACAGGGATATCTTCAGATGTCATTCCTCAACCCCCTGGTCCGGTATTGACATCTCTACATCCACATCTGATTTGGTGGCAGTCCCGTTACAATGTCATGCGAGGAGTACCCCTTGTACCGCCAGCTCCACTACACCATCTCTACACCAATGCGTCCGAGACAGGTTTGGGAGCCCATCTAGATGACCTAGAGATATCCGACAGATGTCGACATCGGATGCCAAACTTCATATCAACCTCTTGGAAATGAAAGCTGTCACCTGTGCAGTCCAGCATTGGAGTCATCTACTGGTGAATTCGTCTCGTCCCATCATCAACAGACAATTATTCAACTGTCCTTGTTCATACCAACAAGATGGGTACCACGGGATCCTTCCCAACATTCCGTCTGGTTTGGACCCTCTTCGACTGGGCTTTGCAACATCACTACCACATGCATGCTCGTCATGTCCCAGGTCGGCTCTATGTATTAGCAGATCTTCTGTCTCGCCAGACGCTGTACTACAGACCGAATGGCAACTGTATCCAGAGGTCTTCCAACACATCACCAGCATCTGGGAAACCCTCTGATCGACCGGTTTGCGACAAGGAACAATGCACAGCATTCCCTATTCGTCAGTCCGGTTCTGGACCCTCGAGCCTACGCCATCAATGCCCTATCGATCAACTGGCACAAATTCCTTGCATATGCCTACCCACCCATTGCCTTACTGCAGGAAGTACTACAGAAGATTGTTCAACACGACTGCATCATTCTTCTCATTGCTCAGTGGTGGCCTCGTCGACAGTGGTTTCCGGCCCTGATCCTTCTACTCACCGCCTCTCCACGTCGCCTACCAGTTTGGGCCAACCTGTTAAGCCAATTCTGCGGGATACCCCATCACAACCCTCAGTGGCTCAACTTATACGTCTGCAGATTACCAAGTGTGCCCTCACAGACCAAGGATTTTCAGCAGATATTGCAGAGACGATGGTTTCACCCAACCGATCTTCCACATCACAGCACCAGTCTAAGTGGAGATTTTTCGTCTCATGGTATCGAAGTCGAGGCTCCGATCCCGACACTGCTTTCTTCTTCACCTGCACGATAAGGAGTTCAAAAGTAGCACTATTAGTAGTAGGGTACCGATCAACCTTGGCCCGGGTTCTACGTTTATCTGCTGGCATTCACATTAGCCTGGATCCCAATATCTCTGCTCTTCTACATGCCTGTGCATTACAGTCACGTCGTTCCCGACAACTATTACGAAGTGGGACATTGATGTGGTATCTCAGCGCATACCTTCGCCCACCACCCTTTGAACCATTACAGTCAGCCTCTATGAAACCTGTTTCCTACAAGACTGCCTCCCTAGCGGCCTTCGCCCTGGCGTCTAGAGTATCCGAGCTTCATGCCTTGGAAAGGAAATCAATGACCTGGACGGCAGATTGGGCACGCATATCCTTCCGCCCTGTTCATGAGTTCATCGCCAAGAATGAGACTGTACGACTAGGACCTTGTGCTCAACGTCTGTATTCCATCCCTGCATTATCAGATTTTGTTCAAGGACTTGATAACGACATCTTACTATGTCCAGTACGAGCAATACGTCACTATCTCAGCTGTACCAATCCTATCAGAGGTTCTTGTCGACTACTGATGCTCTCTCTTCTCCCAAGGGCTACTCAAGACATTACCAAGAATACGGTGGCCTCCTGGTTGAGCAAGACCATTAATGGACATACGAATTATCCCTTTATGTCCAGTGTTCCAGTACGAGCAATACGTCACTACCTCAGCCGTACCAATCCTATCAGAGGTTCTTGTCGACTACTACTGCTCTCTCTTCTCCCAAGGGCTACTCAAGACTTTACCAAGAACACGGTGGCCTCTTGGTTGAGCAAGACCATTAAATGGACATACGAACTATCCCTCGATGCCCCCCCACTGCTAGCCTCTGCATCTTCTCATGAAATACGAGCCATCGCAACATCATGGCCTTTATGGAAGAACGTATCGCTGGATGACATTGTCCAATTCTGTGCTTGGAGTGCCAATTCCACCTTTACAGATTTCTATCTGAGAGACTTGTCAGTACAAACAGACAGCCACCATGTTAGGGCCGCTCGTTGCTGCCTAGTCTTCAAATAAAAAAGGGGGGGGGGCAGTACCGATCTCAAGCCGACCGACCAGTCTGCAAGATGGTTAAGAGTCACGGCATATCGGTTATCGCCAATACCAGCCAGCCAGCTATCAAGACCCCGACACTAGTAAGTACAGTGAGTATAAATTTGTTTATTTCTAGGTAAATCTAGTGTCGGACATTCAAGAAAATTTCATAGGTAAGAAATTGGCGATTGGAGCATATCGTTGGTACTCTAGTATTCGGGTGCAGAAGTCTTGGTCCTTATACCCTTCTTACCGTTTCACTAGTAATTGCCCCTTAGCCCCTACAGTGCTTTACGCCCAGGGTTTACTGACGGGTTCAATTAACGTACCACAACTATGGTCAGTTGGTTCCACTAGTAGACGGGTGCAGAAGCCTCGGTCCTTATACCCTTTTTACCGTCTTACTAGAAATCGCCCCTTAGCGCCTACAGTGCTTTACGCCCAGGGTTTACTAACGGGTTCAATTTATGGTACCATGCATCTCTGATCATCTCAGCGGTTACAGCCACACTTCAACAAAGCCGAGGCCCACCTCCTACTGTTGGTAGTGGGCAACACTATAGCAGGTGTAGATTTGAGAAATAAATATTAAACATTTATAAATAATGTTGGTATTTATTATCAAATCAAACCTGCTATTGTCTTGACTGCCCGACCCAGCCTCCCCGCACTCTTCTCGGCCTTGCACGCATCACGCTTATAGGCTCATAGAAGAAAAAGGATTTGGGGAAGTGCGTTTGGGCGCAGGCGCAGTGTAACCTATTGGCTTAGGCTCCAGAGGGTGAGAACTTTTTAGTCTACAGCAGGATCTCAATAGAGGATTAAGGGCAACACAATAGCAGGTTGGATTTGATAATAAATACCAACATTATGTATCAATGAGGGATGTATCAAATAAAGGATGTATCGAATGAAGGATTTGTCAAATGAAGGATGTGCCAAATGAAGGATGTATTGTATCAAATGAGGGAATGTATCAAATGAGGGATGTATCAATGAGGGATGTATCAAATGAGGGATGTATCAATGAGGAATACCAAATGAGGGATATATCAATGAGGGATATATCAAATGATGTATCAATGAGGGATATATCAAATGATGTATCAATGAGGGATGTATCAATGAGGGATGTATCAAATGAGGGATGTACCAAATGAGGAATGTACCAAATGAGGGATATATCAAATGAGGAATCTATGAATGAGGGATGTAACAGTGAGGGATATATCAATGAGGGATGTATCAGATGAAGGATGTATCAATGAGGCGATGTATCAATGAGGGATATCAAATGAGGGATGTATCAATGAGGGATGTATCAATGAGGGATGTATCAAATGAGGGATGTATCAATGAGGGATACCAAATGAGGGATGTATCAATGAGGGATGTATCAGATGAAGGATGTATCAATGAGGGGATGTATCAATGAGGGATATCAAATGAGGGATGTATCAATGAGGGATGTATCAATGAGGGATGTATCAAATGAGGGATGTACCAAATGAGGGATGTATCAATGAGGGATGTATCACTGAAGGACATATTATTGAGGGATGTATCGATGAGGGATGTATCAATGAGGGATGTATCAAATGAGGGATGTACCAAATGAGGGATGTATCAATGAGGGATGTATCACTGAAGGACATATTATTGAGGGATGTATCAATGAGGGATGTATCAATGAGGGATGTATCAAATGAGGGATGTACCAAATGAGGGATGTATCAATGAGGGATGTATCACTGAAGGACATATTATTTAGGGATGTATCGATGAGGGATGTATCAAATGAGGGATGTATCAATAAGGGATGTATCAATGAGGGGATGTTTCAAATGAGGGATGTATCAATGAGGGATGTATCAATGAGGGATGTATCAATGAGGGATGTATCAAATGAGGGATGTATCAATGAGGGATGTATCAAATGAGGGATGTATCAATGAGGGATGTATCAATGAGGGATGTATCGATGAGGGATGTATCAAATGAGGGATGTATCAAATGAGGGATGTACCAATGAGGGATGTATCAATGAGGGATGTATCACTGAAGGACATATTATTGAGGGATGTATCGATGAGGGATGTATCAAATGAGGGATGTATCAATAAGGGATGTTTCAAAGAGGGGATGTTTCAAATGAGGGATGTATCAATGAGGGATGTATCAAATGAGGGATGTATCAAATGAGGGATGTATCAAATGAGGGATGTATCAATGAGGGATGTATCAATGAGGGATGTATCGATGAGGGATGTATCAAATGAGGGATGTATCAATGAGGGATGAATCAATGAGGGATGTATCAAATGAGGGATGTATCAATGAGGGATGTATCAAATGAGGGATGTATCAATAAGGGATGTATCAATGAGGGGATGTTTCAAATGAGGGATGTATCCGATAAAGGATGTATGAAATGAGGGATGTATCAAGGAGGGATATATCCATGAGAGATATATCAAACGAAAGATGTATCAAATAAAGGATTTCTCTATGACGGATGTATCAAATGAGGGATATGCCAAAGGAGGGATGTGTCAAATGAGGGATGTGTCAAATGAAGGATGTTTGAATGGTGGATGTATCAAATGAGGGATATATCAAAGGAGGGATGTTTCAAATAAAGGATGTGTTGTTTCAAATGAGGGATGCATCAAGGAGGGATATATCAATGAGGGGATTATCAAATGAAGGATGTATCAAATGAGGGATGTATCAAGGGATGTATCAAACAAGGGATGTATCAATGAGGGATTTATCAAATGAGGGATGTATCAAATGAGAGATGTATCAATGGGGGAATGTGTCAAATGAGGGATATATCAATGAGGGGATGTATCAATGAGGGATGTATCAAATGAGGGATGTATCAAATGAAGGATGTATCAATAAGGGATGTATCAATGAGGGATTTATCAAATGAGGGGTGTATCAAATGAGAGATGTATCAATGGGGGAATGTGTCAAATGAGGGGATGTATCAATGAGGGATGTATCAAATGAGGGATGTATCAAACGAAGGATGTATCAATGAGGGGATGTATCAAATGAGGGATATATCAATGAGGGGATGTATCAAATGAGGGATGTATCAAATGACGGATGTATCAGATAAAGGATGTATCAAATGGGGGATGTATGAAGGAGGGATGTGTCAAATGAGGGATGTATGAAGGAGGGATGTATCAATGAGGGATATATCAATGAGGGGATGTATCAAATGAGGGATGTATCAAATGAGGGATGTATCAGATAAAGGATGTATCAAATGGGGGATGTATGAAGGAGGGATGTATCAAATGAGGGATGTATGAAGGAGGGATGTATCAATGAGGGATATATCAAACGAAGGATGTATCAAATGAAGGATGTATAAGTGAAGGGTATATCAAATGAAGGATTTATTTCTCAAATCTACACCTGTTATTGTGTTGCCCTTAATCCTCTATTGAGATCCTGCTGTAGACTAAAAAGTTCTCACCCTCTGGAGCCTCAGCCAATAGGTTACACTGCGCCTGCGCCCAAACGCACTTCCCCAAATCCTTTTTCTTCCTACAGCCACAGCGTGTGGACGTGTTTAGAAAGAGAGCTCTGCTCTGATTTTTTTTTTTGCCTATCTTGATGGGGAAAGTCAGTCTAGATTTAGTTATACATTGTAGAAACAATGCCTAAACCACCGGGAATGCTAAGCGCTGCGAATCTTGCATACAATCTTGGTCACATTTGGATTCACATTCTTTGTGTTTTTCCTGCATAATTATTTATGCTATCGGAAAACTACGTGTCTAGAATGTATTTCTTGGGACGACCAAGCCTGGGTGATTATGCACAGGCCAGACGGGGATATTTATCCGGCAGCAAGCGGAGATTAACCTCAGAGTTGACAGGCATATCAACGAGGACATGCCGGATTGCCAGTCACCATTATCGCCTGTAATTCCGCCCAGTGGCCAGTCAGGCGAAGCTAGAACCCGTTTGACCAGCTCTTACCTAGGTGTGGTGCTATGCAACGGGTTTCACTATTCTCGGACAAAAGAAGACAAAGAAGTGGACCTATTGTACAGGAACAGCTTTTTGTTATCGGGACAAAGGGACATATGGCCCAGCCTAGCAGCTGACCTTGACCTTCACGCAGTCAAGATGAGCCAGTCAAGATGGCGCACAAATACAGTTGCTATGTGTTGTCATTTACACCTGGATTTACGCTAACAACGACTGGAAATCATCGTCTCGAGTTTCCGTCCATTTACTTCGTTTTATTGTGTTGTTGTTGTTGTTGTTCGCGTCATCATGTAAGTTGCAGATTATTTCAACACGTATTATTACGCACGTTGCACACACTTGAATGTGCCTAACTGCTCTCCTGATAAATAAATGTTATCATTGTATTCGTTTATAAAAATCACGAGAGTCTATGAGAATTTGTGCGTATTTTTTGGTACACAATTTTCCAAGAAATATTTCCCGTTTTTATTACGAAGAAACTTAGATATATATGTTGGTCTCTTAGAGTAACCATTCACTCGAAGTACAGGCTTTCATATATTGAAATCAGAATGGTTCTTTAATCAGTTACGATTTCTTAGACCTAGATTTGAAATTAATCTTAGCATTAAAGGTTATACCAAATGACTCTATACTACTTTGCATTAAAACATACCCAGTAGTGTTCCAAACAACAAATTAGTATTTTTTTCTTGAATAATGTCGTCGAAGTGGGTTTTAGCACACGAATAGCACACATGTGGGAGAAAACGTATTGGAGCCATGACCTCTGGTGCATGACGTCACAACCTGATTACGATTGCGCCGTAAACGTCATAGTCTATGACGTCGGGCGTTGTTACGAAAGATTCACCCAACTGTGAGAGTTCTAGCGTGATGTCGCTGACATTTTGACGTCACAACAGGCATTTGAGCGATATCGTAATCAGGTTGTGACGTCACAGGTCAGGCGGTCACAGCTTTCGCCGTTTTGAAAGGGGCGTGAAATAGTTCACCTCTACAACAATTTAGCACAAAAAAGTAGCAGATTTTGAGACCATTTTGTATAACCTTTAAATTAATTTCTTTTTATTGAGAAATTAGGAATAGATCGGATGTGGGTTTACTTTCCCGGGAGGACAATCAGAATACTCTCGTCCTAGACGACATTAGTGTTACGTAGTTCTTCTCTGGCATTATGCCTGCACAAGTCTTATTCATTATATCGACGTCAGCAGACTTGTTACGTTCCAGACGGACATCCGACCTGGAGACGTTCTCTATCTAGCCACAGTCCAGTGCAATCGACTCTATGGACTACGGCTTCATTCATTCATAGACTGCTAATGATTTTCACCTACAGTCTTGTACTTTGCTTCGACGGACTTCGACCTCACCCTTGTCTATCTTAGCCGTCCCTCTTTTACTTGCTTCGTCCAAAACAGCTCTTTGGTCTACAGCATTGTAATATTAAATTAATTTCTTTTATTGAGAGATTAAAAATAAAATAAAATTAAAAATTATCTGCATAATTTTTACTGTCATAATTAACTGTGGATGATCATTTTATACTTTTGTGACGGACTTGTAAGTATGTGACCTCAATTTTATATTGATTCAGCATTGAACATTTATTTCATGGGTTATTATGTAACACCATTAATCTCTTTATGAATCATTTGATTGGTCAGTTCCAGATTGTGGAATTATGGGGCATGTTCTTGGACAACGCCATTGCCTTCCTAGACCATGTTTCCTCTTCCACTTGTCCGTTATAGATCGTCCTTCATTTCAGATTCCGCAACGACACTTTGGGCTCCGTCTTTACATCAACTTGTTCTTTAACTCGGTCGGTTTCACTGCATCTTGTGATTTGGAACGATAGACTCTACTACACTATGTGCTATGGTTTCATATGAGCCTCTACGATGTGTTCAAATCTTTATCGTCATTTGTCGTCTGCATCATTAGTACTCCTTTTCGGAAGTTATCATTTTCAGGGTTCATACTTATGTAAGTATCACGGGACAATCAAGTCTGGATATAACGTGTCGAGATGTGTCCATCTGCCAACAACCCAGGACCCAGACAGTAGTTCCTACATGAAGTGTCAACCTCCGTTTCACGGACGTCAACTCTGAAGTATGGATGCGTTATGTTTGCGGATAGATGGCATACTACTACCTTGGTGTCGGAGATGTCCGAGCTTACAAGTTTTGGTGCTCTATCTTCATTATGGTTTCCATGTTACTTCATCCAGACGAACCTCCTGTACCGAACTGTCATTGGATCAAGTATGGAAGTGTTCCCAACCACTCTCCCTTACCCTCCGCATGGATAGAGTTGTCGGGTTTGGATCTCTTTTCCTTAACCATCTGGTAATTGGCGGCCGTTTACAGCTGGGAGTTTTGGCACCTGTCGCCACCACCCCGTGTCATGATGACATCGGTTTCATCTATCCGGGCCATCTACATCTCTCGGGATTGGTAAACCCCATCGATTTACTAGACGCAGATCTTCACATACCCATTCATCCTCGTCGCTTCCTACGCTTACCATCGCTGGTCGACGATTCGAGTGGCAGTTTCTCCCTTTTCGGAGTCATCGCATCATGATTTTTCATCAGTATCTCAAAACCAATCATGGCGTTCCTGCATCTATGGGTATTCATATCGAGGTATACACAGTCGACATCTTGGTTTTTCCCTCACCCTCAGAAGTCAGAGTTGCTACCAGCGCAATGTCGTCACTTCATCGGGGCAGTCTTCGACTCAGTCCAGGTACAGCACGACCTGTAGAAGACCGGTGGACCAAGCTTCAGACTATGGTTCCAAGTTTTTGCTTTACCTTCACAGCCCTCAAGCTTTGGCAGAGTCGTTTAGGTCAACTCACATCCAACTCAAGACCTCACTCACTACGGTCGTCTCCAAGTTCGGCCTCTGCAACACCACCTACAGGGATATCTTCAGATGTCATTCCTCAACCCCCTGGTCCGGTATTGACATCTCTACATCCACATCTGATTTGGTGGCAGTCCCGTTACAATGTCATGCGAGGAGTACCCCTGTACCGCCAGCTCCACTACACCATCTCTACACCAATGCGTCCGAGACTCCACTACACCATCTCTACACCAATGCGTCCGAGACAGGTTTGGGAGCCCATCTAGATGACCTAGAGATATCCGACAGATGTCGACATCGGATGCCAAACTTCATATCAACCTCTTGGAAATGAAAGCTGTCACCTGTGCAGTCCAGCATTGGAGTCATCTACTGGTGAATTCGTCTCGTCCCATCATCAACAGACAATTATTCAACTGTCCTTGTTCATACCAACAAGATGGGTACCACGGGATCCTTCCCAACATTCCGTCTGGTTTGGACCCTCTTCGACTGGGCTTTGCAACATCACTACCACATGCATGCTCGTCATGTCCCAGGTCGGCTCTATGTATTAGCAGATCTTCTGTCTCGCCAGACACTGTACTACAGACCGAATGGCAACTGTATCCAGAGGTCTTCCAACACATCACCAGCATCTGGGAAACCCTCTGATCGACCGGTTTGCGACAAGGAACAATGCACAGCATTCCCTATTCGTCAGTCCGGTTCTGGACCCTCGAGCCTACGCCATCAATGCCCTATCGATCAACTGTCACAAATTCCTTGCATATGCCTACCCACCCATTGCCTTACTGCAGGAAGTACTACAGAAGATTGTTCAACACGACTGCATCATTCTTCTCATTGCTCAGTGGTGGCCTCGTCGACAGTGGTTTCCGGCCCTGATCCTTCTACTCACCGCCTCTCCACGTCGCCTACCAGTTTGGGCCAACCTGTTAAGCCAATTCTGCGGGATACCCCATCACAACCCTCAGTGGCTCAACTTATACGTCTGCAGATTACCAAGTGTGCCCTCACAGACCAAGGATTTTCAGCAGATATTGCAGAGACGATGGTTTCACCCAACCGATCTTCCACATCACAGCACCAGTCTAAGTGGAGATTTTTCGTCTCATGGTATCGAAGTCGAGGCTCCGATCCCGACACTGCTTTCTTCTTCACCTGCACGATAAGGAGTTCAAAAGTAGCACTATTAGTAGTAGGGTACCGATCAACCTTGGCCCGGGTTCTACGTTTATCTGCTGGCATTCACATTAGCCTGGATCCCAATATCTCTGCTCTTCTACATGCCTGTGCATTACAGTCACGTCGTTCCCGACAACTATTACGAAGTGGGACATTGATGTGGTATCTCAGCGCATACCTTCGCCCACCACCCTTTGAACCATTACAGTCAGCCTCTATGAAACCTGTTTCCTACAAGACTGCCTCCCTAGCGGCCTTCGCCCTGGCGTCTAGAGTATCCGAGCTTCATGCCTTGGAAAGGAAATCAATGACCTGGACGGCAGATTGGGCACGCATATCCTTCCGCCCTGTTCATGAGTTCATCGCCAAGAATGAGACTGTACGACTAGGACCTTGTGCTCAACGTCTGTATTCCATCCCTGCATTATCAGATTTTGTTCAAGGACTTGATAACGACATCTTACTATGTCCAGTACGAGCAATACGTCACTATCTCAGCTGTACCAATCCTATCAGAGGTTCTTGTCGACTACTGATGCTCTCTCTTCTCCCAAGGGCTACTCAAGACATTACCAAGAATACGGTGGCCTCCTGGTTGAGCAAGACCATTAATGGACATACGAATTATCCCTTTATGTCCAGTGTTCCAGTACGAGCAATACGTCACTACCTCAGCCGTAGCAATCCTATCAGAGGTTCTTGTCGACTACTACTGCTCTCTCTTCTCCCAAGGGCTACTCAAGACCTTACCAAGAACACGGTGGCCTCTTGGTTGAGCAAGACCATTAAATGGACATACGAACTACATGTATCCCTTGATGCCCCCCCACTGCTAGCCTCTGCATCTTCTCATGAAATACGAGCCATCGCAACATCATGGCCTTTATGGAAGAACGTATCGCTGGATGACATTGTCCAATTCTGTGCTTGGAGTGCCAATTCCATGTTTACAGATTTCTATCTGAGAGACTTGTCAGTACAAACAGACAGCCACCATGTTAGGGCCGCTCGTTGCTGCCTAGTCTTCAAATAAAAAAGGGGGGGGGGCAGTACCGATCTCAAGCCGACCGACCAGTCTGCAAGATGGTTAAGAGTCACGGCATATCGGTTATCGCCAATACCAGCCAGCCAGCTATCAAGACCCCGACACTAGTAAGTACAGTGAGTATAAATTTGTTTATTTCTAGGTAAATCTAGTGTCGGACATTCAAGAAAATTTCATAGGTAAGAAATTGGCGATTGGAGCATATCGTTGGTACTCTAGTATTCGGGTGCAGAAGTCTTGGTCCTTATACCCTTCTTACCGTTTCACTAGTAATTGCCCCTTAGCCCCTACAGTGCTTTACGCCCAGGGTTTACTGACGGGTTCAATTAACGTACCACAACTATGGTCAGTTGGTTCCACTAGTAGACGGGTGCAGAAGCCTCGGTCCTTATACCCTTTTTACCGTCTTACTAGAAATCGCCCCTTAGCGCCTACAGTGCTTTACGCCCAGGGTTTACTAACGGGTTCAATTTATGGTACCATGCATCTCTGATCATCTCAGCGGTTACAGCCACACTTCAACAAAGCCGAGGCCCACCTCCTACTGTTGGTAGTGGGCAACACTATAGCAGGTGTAGATTTGAGAAATAAATATTAAACATTTATAAATAATGTTGGTATTTATTATCAAATCAAACCTGCTATTGTCTTGACTGCCCGACCCAGCCTCCCCGCACTCTTCTCGGCCTTGCACGCATCACGCTTATAGGCTCATAGAAGAAAAAGGATTTGGGGAAGTGCGTTTGGGCGCAGGCGCAGTGTAACCTATTGGCTTAGGCTCCAGAGGGTGAGAACTTTTTAGTCTACAGCAGGATCTCAATAGAGGATTAAGGGCAACACAATAGCAGGTTGGATTTGATAATAAATACCAACATTATGTATCAATGAGGGATGTATCAAATAAAGGATGTATCGAATGAAGGATTTGTCAAATGAAGGATGTGCCAAATGAAGGATGTATTGTATCAAATGAGGGAATGTATCAAATGAGGGATGTATCAAGGAGGGATATGTCAATGAGGGGTATCAAATAAAGGATGTATCGAATGAAGGATTTGTCAAATGAAGGATGTGCCAAATGAAGGATGTATTGTATCAAATGAGGGAATGTATCAAATGAGGGATGTATCAAGGAGGGATATGTCAATGAGGGGATGTGTCAAATGAGGGATGTATCGAATGAGGGATGTATCAAATGAGGGATGTATCAAACAAGGGATGTATCATTGAGGGATTTATCAAATGAAGGATTTATCAAATGAGGGAGGTATAAAATGAGGGATGTATCGAATGAGGGATGTATCAAATGAGGGATGTATCAAACAAGGGATGTATCATTGAGGGATTTATCAAATGAAGGATTTATCAAATGAGGGAGGTATCGAATGAGGGCTGTATCGAATGAGGGCTGTATCGAATGAGGGCTGTATCAATGAGGTATGTACCAAATGAAGGATGTATCAAATGAAGGATGTATCAATGAGGGATGTATGAAATGAGGAATGTGCCAAATAATGAATGTATGAAATGAGGGATGTGTCAAATGAAGGATGTGTGAATGGCGAATGTATCAAATGAGGGATATATCAAATGAGAGCTGTATCAAATGAAGGATTTATCAAATGAAGGATGTATCAATGAGTGATGTATCAAATGAGGGATGTGCCAAAGGAGGAATGTATCAAATGAGGGGTGTGTTAAATGAAGGATGTGTGAATGGCGGATGTATCAAATGAGGGATATATCAAATGAGGGCTGTATCAAGTGAAGGATGTATCAATGAGTGATGTAGCAAATGAGGGCTGTACCATACCAAATGAGAGATGTATCAATGAGGAATGTATTATTGATGGATGTACATGTATTATTGAGGGATGTGCTGACAAATATGGTAACCATTTCTTGTAATGACTGAAAGCAGGTGTGGAAAACAACTTTTGATGGTAAATGCAGTCCTGTTTTATTGTACAATATAAATGTTGTTGTTGTAGGAGGGAAGAGCATCCTGTCTTATCTGGAGGCATTGGTGGGAGACCCCAACATTTCTCATGACTCACAGAAAGACCTGCTTACCTGGGTACTAAAGGTGTGTATGGAGCAAACATCATGGTTCCCTAAAATGACTTTGGGAACCCCACCCAAGCCTTGTCATATGTCTTGTTCTTGGTCACTGTCCATCTACAATAATGAGATTTGCATCATTCATTCATGAGGGGCTTCATTTTTTAATGTCAGTAAACTCAGATATAATATCATGAAATATATCTTACTCCAGGGCTATCTAAATCCTCTGCGAATTCTGGAATACATCTTTCCTGGAATCAGGTGACTAACCGAGAGAAATAACTTGTAATTACACACAAGAGAACATGGACCTAGATTATAGAGAAACATTATCCAAATGATGTACCCAGACATGGTGTGTGGTAAACACTCTTCTCCAGTTAGTCTGGGTTGGCGGAGGGTACAAACTATCGAGCAATATCCTGATAGCTAACACCAATCCATGTCAAATTGAAACGATGGAATTTGTTGTGATCGGCTTATTAAAAGTTCTCAGAGAATACTGGCAAACAGATTGCACACAAGTTTTCAAAGCATTACTACTCGATGGTCAGGAGTCGAAATATTCCAAATAATTTACCGGTCACGTGAGACAGGTGACCAAAAAGTTCACCTGTCACCTGAACATGCAATTGTTGAAATTGTCAAGTACATGTAATTCAAGATTAATGACAAGGCTACATGTTGCAAGCTACCAATAAATTAATGACCCCTTGTTTCCATGCACTAAATAGCAGCTGTTTTGAATGAATTTTGTTAAAGATTTATTTTGGTGTTTATTTCTCTACCGGTCTCTTTCAAAAGTTACCTATCAGAGACCGGTAGACCGGTGTAAATTTCGAGCCCTGAATGGTATTTCCCTGATATACCTTTTTGGTTTACCAAGATTGTCTCATTTGCTGCTAATGAAGATTTCGTTTGACATCAGACTCGTGGTCGGGTTACACTCGAAGGAATGTTCATTGATCTTGAGTATACACTCCTGCATTTTGATGGGACTTCAGAGAATGAGTGACCCGAAAAGGTTTCAGATTTGTTTGAGGTTGCCCATATTCAGTGAACAGCTTGTTATAAGTAATTCTCCACTATGGTCATGTCTATAAGAATTCAATCACAGGAAGTGAAATTTCACACCTACAAATCTGAGGGTGATCAAATTTATTAGAACAGGAATTTGACAGAATGGTCAATATCCTGCATGTAATCCATTATTGCTTTGTTCTTTCAATAATTTCAGAGGGTGATAAAATTTATTTGAACAACTGATCAAATTTTGTCCACAGATTTGGGAGTGATTGAATTTTGATAGGGGGATTACCGTATTCCTTTATATTATTTGGAAGAGAATTTGAAATACATTGTATATTATGTTACTAGCTGTGAAGATGTTTGTACACTTCTCCCTGAATATTTCAGTCATACTTGCTTGATAATCTCGGGGGGGTTTTATTACAGAATTTAGCGGAAGTCAGGCGAATGAAGAACGAGCTGGTTTCCATGGAAACCTTGGAGACGTTGACGACATTTGACGGCAAACAACAGGAGGAGAAGAAGAAGAAAGCTGCCAAGGCAGCAAAGCGACGCGCCAAGATCATGGCCCAGATGTCGGCCATGCAGAAGAATTTCATCAAAGAGAACGCGGAATTGTTTGAGGAGACGAGCACTGAACTACCTCGTACTGGCTCTGATATGGATATCAGGTACGGCTGTTAATCTTTCTCAAAATGTGAAAAGGTCTCCAATAATTCAATGGCTGGTGAATCAGTTCACAACTTCTTTGAATCTGAAGCTCGAAATGAAAGAAACTGTTTCTGCACAAATCTCAAGTGTGACCTATTTGACGGCTGACTCTTCAAGTAACTCCAAGAACATTGTTGGTTTCATACAATTCCTATTAAACTACTGCATCGATGTACCAGAAACTTTTGAGGGGTTTTTTTTCTCAAAAAAGTGCCTGTGAAGCTAAGATTAATTTATTTCAGCCTTAGAGAAAATGGATGACTTTAATTTTTTACACCGTAAAACTGACCTTACAGAAATATGCATTCGTGTGCAAACACGGATCAACAAGTGAAGAAATTAAAACAATGGCACAGTTCTTCCCACCATAATCGCTCATAATACCCAGTCTTTATTATAAGTCCTGTACATCATCTGGTACTGTATCTCTTTGTTACAGTGAATCTCAAGGACCTGGGGTCAGCGTGGCTTTGGGCCCCCACAAGAGCCCCGCACAGCTCACGGGGGTGAACAAAGTCACCTGTATTCTGTGTCAAGAGGAGCAGGAAATCACTCACAATGGCAAGGCTATGGTACTGGCTGCCTTTGTTCAAAGGTATGAGGTCCTGTGTTTTGTGTCAATTGAACACATTCCGTATTTCCTCTAATAATTCAGTCACAGGAAGTGAAATTTCTCACCATAATATCTGGGGTTGATCAAATGTATTACAACAGGAAATTGACAAAAATGGTTCAAAACCATGCATACAATCCACCATTTCTTCGTTATTTCAATGATTTTAGAGGGTAATCAAATCTATTAGAACCACCGATTGAATTTTGTCCACAAAATTAGTGGTGATTGAAAAGGGGGGACGAATTATTGGTAGATACTTCATGTAGGAAGCTATTGTCCGAGTCTTTGTGCAGCTGAAAAGGTTCAAGTCTAGACATATTGTTGTCCCCAGACTAACAAGAAAAAGTCCCCAGACTTGGCTATTGTATGCATTGTCTCGTGATTCTTACATGGAGTATGAATGTTGTATGTTGTCTGTTCTAGCAATAACTTTCTCTCACCAGTATACTCTTGAGGTGATATTGTCATGATACCGCGGACAATTCATCCATGAAAAGCGGCTTTGATGTCACATCATCTCCATTCATAACTTCTTTGGGAGATTGAGTGGAATGTCAGGGACGAATCCAGGAAGGTTTTGCTACCGGTATACCGCCCAAATTCTCATGCCCAAATGAAAGGAAAATATTTTTTCTCGAAACAAAACATGCAACAAATTCATTGAACAAAATTAGTTTGGTAAAAAAAGAAAACACCCTAAAAGCTCATCTGGGGTACTTTTAATCCCAAAGGGCAATCTTCATTGATGCTGGCTGAAATGTATATTAGTCAAATTTCCAAAACATTTGTGCTAAATCCAACACTGCATGATCAGATTTGACCAAGGGATTCAACAGGTTAGGGGAACCTATCTAAAATGGAGGTCAAAATGATAGCTTTGCCCAATAAATTCAAGAAAGAGACATCTACCATTGGCGACCATAGACATATATATCCACATCAGATGGTATGAAAGAAAAAAAATTATCATCTATCTAATTTGCTTGATAATAGACCACTTGTTTTCCTCTGCGTTAAAAATCGGACTAAGTACACTTTTATTGGAAAATCACTCTTACGACATGTAACAATATATATACGAAGTCATCTGGATATGTAACAATATATATGCTAAGTCACCTGGATATGTAACAATATATATGCTAAGTCACCTGGATATGTAACAATATATATGCTAAGTCATCTGGATATGTAACAATATATATGCTAAGTCACCTGGATATGTAACAATATATATGCTAAGTCACCTGGATATGTAACAGTATATATGCCAAGTCATCTGGATATGTAACAATATATATGCTAAGTCACCTGGATATGTAACAATATATATGCTAAGTCACCTGGATATGTAACAATATATATGCTAAGTCACCTGGATATGTAACAATATATATGCTATGTCACCTGGATATGTAACAATATATATGCTAAGTCACCTGGATATGTAACAATATATATGCTAAGTCACCTGGATATGTAACAATATATATGCTAAGTCACCTGGATATGTAACAATATATATGCTAAGTCACCTGGATATGTAACAATATATATGCTAAGTCACCTGGATATGTAACAATATATATGCTAAGTCACCTGGATATGTAACAATATATATGCTAAGTCACCTGGATATGTAACAATATATATGCTAAGTCACCTGGATATGTAACAATATATATGCTAAGTCACCTGGATATGTAACAATATATATGCTAAGTCATCTGGATATGTAACAATATATATGCTAAGTCACCTGGATATGTAACAATATATATGCTAAGTCACCTGGATATGTAACAGTATATATGCCAAGTCATCTGGATATGTAACAATATATATGCTAAGTCACCTGGATATGTAACAATATATATGCTAAGTCACCTGGATATGTAACAATATATATGCTAAGTCACCTGGATATGTAACAATATATATGCTATGTCACCTGGATATGTAACAATATATATGCTAAGTCACCTGGATATGTAACAATATATATGCTAAGTCACCTGGATATGTAACAATATATATGCTAAGTCACCTGGATATGTAACAATATATATGCTAAGTCACCTGGATATGTAACAATATATATGCTAAGTCATCTGGATATGTAACAATATATATGCTAAGTCACCTGGATATGTAACAATATATATGCTAAGTCACCTGGATATGTAACAATATATATGCTAAGTCACCTGAATATTTTGAAGTGTAATGATGAATGAATCAAAACTTATTGAACAAAAACAACCATTTTTACCTCCATTTTAGAGAGGTAGTTCCCTCTTACCTGTTAAACTTATGAGCTCAGTTTCATGGCATTATCAGCTGTGCCTGTTTATGGGGTATGATCCTGCTGTTATGTATATTTGTATAGCAACTGTATAAATACTGTGATGTTGCCCTTGGTATAGCCACTGTAATACTGTGATGTTGCCCTTGGTATAGCAACTGTAATACTGTGATGTTGCCCTTGGTATAGCAACTGTAATACTGTGATGTTGTACTTGCTGGATCTTTCTCTCATCAGGTAAACAGACTTGAACTGATATTGGGTACTTGCTAATGTTTCCGTGTTATTTTGTTCAGATCGACAGTTTTATCTGCGGACCGAGGGAAGGTAGCGGTACCTTCTGAGAATCAGGACCCATTGTTCATGGCTTCAAGGCTACACTGTGGAACTCACACGACGACATGTGGTCATGTCATGCATGCCGACTGCTGGCAGAGGTTGGTAATGGAAATGGTCAATCACCTACATAGCTGGTCAGATACATTAGTGTCCCAAACCAATGTCAGTATTCCTGGGAATACACAAGTCAACACTGATATATCAAGGCTAATTCTGACATTGTGTGAATGGAGAAGTCAACTTGTATATGTAGTTGGGGAAATCTGTGATACTCTACTGATTCTTAGATACAAAAGACAGCAGTTTTGAAAATACTATAAATTAACTAGTATGGTATCGCCAACAAATTGATTGAACTAAAGGTTTGAGCTTTGGCAGACATGCCAAGTCTACCAGAACATTCATGAGTTACCAGAAATCTGCTTTGTTACCAAAAATAAATTGGATTGAATGGGAGTCTCACGGAGTAAAATCCAGTAGAATTCAGAACTTGGCAGCTCTACTTTAGCTCTATATACACAGACTTGATCCAGGAACGTTAAACCTTAATTCTCTCTCTCTCACCCAGAGATGATATTTGACTTATATTTGAAGACCACTTCAAAACGCCACATATGGTGTGAACAAGATATACTATGATACCCTATTTCTTCTAAATATTCACATGGCAAAACTTCAGGCTACTGTGGAGAGAAATTTTGCAAACATTCTACAAATTTCACAAACTTTCTTTGCAGTTCTTAGGATAAATAACATATCCATGCCACAGTATTTAGCCTCAGTTGACATGAAGATGCATTTTTGCTACTTCTGAGTCTAAGAGTGCTGTTCGAAAATTAGAAGAAATCCAGTAAGTAGAGTCTGATCCTTGGCATGGTGAAGTCTCATGTTGACTAGCTGGTATTCTTGTGCAAATGACGTTGGCCATGACCTATTTCCTCGTGTCCAACTGACAATTATCCACAGCCCCTCCTAAAATTCATGTTATCTGCTAGATTGATTGACTTTCACGAGCATGAACAGCATAATGTTGAATTTCTTTGATAGGCATTTAGAAGTTGGCGTATATAACACAGTGCTATTCTATGGATAACAACTTCTTTATTGCTGTGGAGCTGACGTTTTTCGTTGGAGTTACTTCCAACTTTTTCAAAGCTAATTAGCTTTGAAAAAGTTGGAAGTAACTCCAATGAAACGTCAGCTTAGCTTTGAAAAAGTTGAAAGTAACTCCAGCGAAACGTCAGCTCCACAGCAATAAAGAAGTTGTTATCCATAGAATAGCATTGTGTTAATGTTGAATGTTTGTTATTGCAGATTGTTTGATTCAATATTGGCAAAAGAGCGGAGGCGACCAATGAGAATTCGGCACCATCTGAGCTATGACATAGATAAACTGGAGTTCTTATGTCCTCTATGTGAATGCCTCAGTAATACTGTGATACCCATTGTGCCACCGCTATCATCTCTCACATCCGACAGGTAACATAGAGACTTGACAGTACCTTAGATCCTCTAATAATTTAATCAATTCAATTCTATCCAAATCTGCCATATTTTGCTGTTTTCGGAGGAGAAACCCCACAAGCTGTAGTGTTATCTCCCACTCTCCAACTTGAATGGGGTGTCAAAGGGGTCTATACAACTGTACTCCACAGATGGCTAGGCAAACTGATGCTTTAAAATGCATCTTCCTCAGACTAACTCTCTGCATGGAGGAGGGTTGAAAATATTTTTAAAAATTCTAAATCAGGACTTCCAGTTAAGAATTTGTCTGATAATGGAATGTACAATTGTCTTATGGCAATAATGAATTTCCTTATTTCATGGAGAAGAACTGCCGTGGATATCAAACAATCTTTCCACCTGGCATGCCTGGGTTTATAGTTCAAACAAGGCATAGGTACCGGTATATAACTTAGTAACATTTTCAGCCAAGCTTTTCTTTACACATAACACAAATTACATGAAGCTGCTTTCTCCTTCTGAAAATATTATTCAGATTACTGACGGAGAATACAAACTGTATTTTTATCTTTTCGTTTTCTTCAGTGATAGGAGGGAAGTCAATTTAAGTTTCAACGATTGGTTAGATGGTATCCAGAAAACCGTTCATGCCAGCATCAAGGCTGAAATGGACAAGGAGTCCGAAGGTAAATACATTATAGACTCTTGAGGGGATCATTCATGCTGGAACTCAAAAAGTTACTGGAAAAGAATAGGGAAATCCAATTATACATCTAGGCAAATCTTCTATTACACAAAGAGAAGTCTGTAACGTAGATGTGGATAATAGTGTCTGTATTTCTCCAGGATGGAATTGTTCAGTTTTTCAATTAAATGATTGGATTTTCACATTCAGGCAGCTCATAAACTACAAGGTTAAATTTTTTCTTGGTAGTGTGTATGGTTTTGATCTTTGATATATTAGAAAATTGTACATTCTCCAAACACATATGCCACTGAAAGGCATTACATGTAAGTACACCATTAGCACTGTTTCCATTTGCCATTGACAGAGGAGTCACTGCTGTTACAGCCTTGTCCCATCTCCACAGTAACCAAGATGATGGCGGAGAGCGTGGCCCGTAACTTCCAGCTCCTCTGGGAATATGTCTATGACGATGCCAGGTAGTCCCAATACCATCTGCCTACATCTGGCTAGCAACATGTCGTTGTTGTTGTTGTTAGGCTGAGCTAAACTCAGAATCTCAAGTGAAAAGCTTTGGTTCGAAAGATCAAAGTGGATATATGTGCAATGTTCTTAATTTTGTACATCAGATTGCTATTTCTTAGTATCCATACCTTAAATCCTTCTCATGGATTGAAGTGGAAAAATCATTCCATGTTAACTATCGACAATTTCATCATCCATTGTCATTTTACGATTCTCTATATTAAATTGCCTAGAACAGAGGCATAGACTGTGGTGCAAAGAATATTATCCACCCGTCTGTGTAATATACATGTACTCAGACAGAGAGTGCAGTGAAATGTGGCCTAGTTGGAGCCTTGCCTGCTAATTCCTGGGTAGTCCAGTTTCATTTCTCCCTATGCTACAACATGGAGGTATATTTTTAATGAATTTGGTAAATAAGAGTATTATTTGAAGGAAGGGCCATAATGCTTATCATAATGAATAGTTTGGCAAAAAGTTGAAAATATATCAGATATCACTAGTTGGATATATTGCTCCAGGTCAGGCATAGCGAGAAATGAACGGTGAATGTGTCCTGCCTCACTGCGTAATCTGTCTGAAACCAATATTGGGAAAGACTGTGATGTCATATTCATGCCAGTTGGGGTTTTACTTTTAGTTGGATTATGTGAACTACTATATCGCTAATTTTCTTTTCGGCACCTATTGCTCGCATATAATATGTTATAATTAACTTTGTCAGGAATGTCAGAACTCAGTTTTGGCAGATGTTTCAATGACCTGTTGTAAACTCACATTTGTTTGTTCTCTTGACAGTGGCCACTTCTCAGAAGAAATGAGAGAGATGCTGCGAAAGCTCGCCAGAGATGTGTACTCTGTAAGTCTATCCTTTACTCCCTTGATATTGAATGTCTGCTTCATCAGATATCCAACCCTCTATGGCTGAAGGAAGGCAGAAATGGTGTGACCATCAGCCAGTAAAAACCTTGTGGTGGCATCTGAAGAAAAAAACAAAATTTGTAACATTGACTGTTGAATAGATGTCTACAACAAGGGGTTAGCTTATGCTGCAGAGAAGAGACTTTATCATATCCCAGAGAACATTGTACAATTTGATTGGCTGACAGGCCTAATGTGCAGTATTGTATTCCCTACCCACTGAGAAAATATGGAATTTGCTGGTCGAATATATCTCGCAATACCCCTGCATCAAGGGCTCACGTGTAGCCATCCCCAGCAATGACCAGGTGTTTGTCGATGGCACTGAACAAGAGGGAGAAAAGTGGAATCAACATTTCTATCTTACATAGACATGATAGAGAGTGGTACATACTGAAAATGCGAAGAACATACCGATATAAAACAAATTCTTTCACAATTTAAAACTTTGCTTAAAGCTTTAAGCAGACTTCAATAGCAGCCTTCCAAGGAAGGCTCTGAGATATGATAAATTTGTCATACATCACCCTTATAGGATAATACAGGATGAAATTTGTTTTCTCTCACGATTTTGGATAGATATGGTGAGAAAAAAACAAATCTCTTTCTGTATTACACCACAAGGTGACATAATAGTGCCCTCCTGTATAATATACGTGCACTCCTGAAACTTTGAAATGTATTCATGAATGGGTCCTAAAATATGGTCTGTTGTTGAAGGTTGGGTTAGCAGTGAACCCAGATGATGAGAATGTGAGAGTACCTATCATGGCCTGGAATACCTGTGCCTACACTATACTGACTGTGGGTAAGTACATATCATGGCCTGGAATACCTGTGCCTACACTATACTGACTGTGGGTAAGTACATATCATGGCCTGGAATACCTGTGCCTACACTATACTGACTGTGGGTAAGTACCTATCATGGCCTGGAATACCTGTGCCTACACTATACTGACTGTGGGTAAGTACCTATCATGGCCTGGAATACCTGTGCCTACACTATACTGACTGTGGGTAAGTACCTATCATGGCCTGGAATACCTGTGCCTACACTATACTGACTGTGGGTAAGTACATATCATGGCCTGGAATACCTGTGCCTACACTATACTGACTGTGGGTAAGTACATATCATGGCCTGGAATACCTGTGCCTACACTATACTGACTGTGGGTAAGTACATATCATGGCCTGGAATACCTGTGCCTACACTATACTGACTGTGGGTAAGTACATATCATGGCCTGGAATACCTGTGCCTACACTATACTGACTGTGGGTA
>JAVTVY010052921.1:0-27671 GCA_036873755.1 Hanleya hanleyi | reverse complement strand
TGTTGAGAGCACATAACTGAGATATATCATGTTGAGAGCTCACAACTGAGATATATCATGTTGAGAGCACCTAACTGAGATATATCATGTTGAGAGCTCATAACTGAGATATATCATGTTGAGAGCACATAACTGAGATATATCATGTTGAGAGCTCATAACTGAGATATATCATGTTGATAGCACATAACTGAGATATATCATGTTGAGAGCTCATAACTGAGATATATCATGTTGAGAGCACATAACTGAGATATATCATGTTGAGAGCTCATAACTGAGATATATCATGTTGAGAGCACATAACTGAGATATATCATGTTGAGAGCACATAACTGAGATATATCATGTTGAGAGCACATAACTGAGATATATCATGTTGAGAGCACATAACTGAGATAATAAGAATATGGTATATCATGCTTGAGCTCATAACTGAGATATATCATGTTGAGAGCACATAACTGAGATATATCATGTTGAGCACATAACTGAGATATATCAGCTGAGCAATACAATCCTAGATATATCATGTTGAGAGCACATAACTGAGATATATCATGTTGAGAGCTCATAACTGAGATATATCATGTTGAGAGCACATAACTGAGATATATCATGTTGAGAGCTCATAACTGAGATATATCATGTTGAGAGCACATAACTGAGATATATCATGTTGAGAGCACATAACTGAGATATATCATGTTGAGAGCTCATAACTGAGATATATCATGTTGAGAGCACATAACTGAGATATATCATGTTGAGAGCACATAACTGAGATATATCATGTTGAGAGCACATAACTGAGATATATCATGTTGAGAGCACATAACTGAGATATATCATGTTGAGAGCAATAACTGAGATATATCATGTTGAGAGCACATAACTGAGATATATCATGTTGAGCACATAACTGAGATATATCATGTTGAGCACATAACTGAGATATATCATGTTGAGAGCACATAACTGAGATATATCATGTTGAGAGCACAAATAACTGAGATATATCATGTTGAGAGCACATAACTGAGATATATCATGTTGAGAGCTCATAACTGAGATATATCATGCTGAGAGCACATAACTGAGATATATCATGTTGAGAGCACATAACTGAGATATATCATGTTGAGAGCACATAACTGAGATATATCATGTTGAGAGCACATAACTGAGATATATCATGTTGAGCACATAACTGAGATATATCATGTTGAGCACATAACTGAGATATATCATGTTGAGAGCACATAACTGAGATATATCATGTTGAGAGCAAATAACTGAGATATATCATGTTGAGAGCACATAACTGAGATATATCATGTTGAGAGCTCATAACTGAGATATATCATGTTGAGAGCACATAACTGAGATATATCATGTTGAGAGCTCATAACTGAGATATATACTGTGTTGAGAGCACATAACTGAGATATATCATGTTGAGAGCACATAACTGAGATATATCATGTTGAGAGCACATAACTGAGATATATCATGTTGAGAGCTCATAACTGAGATATATCATGTTGAGAGCACATAACTGAGATATATCATGTTGAGAGCTCATAACTGAGATATATCATGTTGAGAGCACATAACTGAGATATATCATGTTGAGAGCTCATAACTGAGATATATCATGTTGAGCACATAACTGAGATATATCATGTTGAGAGCACATAACTGAGATATATCATGTTGAGAGCACATAACTGAGATATATCATGTTGAGAGCACATAACTGAGATATATCATGTTGAGAGCACATAACTGAGATATATCATGTTGAGAGCACATAACTGAGATATATCATGTTGAGAGCTCATATTTAACTGACCCCTAAATCCCACTGAAATACATACTATTTCTTAGATTATCTCATTTAAACCAAAGTGATTAATATAACAATCTACATGGTCAAAATATAGGATTTTTGGATATGCTTTCTTTTCAAGTAGTGACTTCAATATTCGACTTCACCATCAACTTTTTGCGTCTGAAACTTCTTAATGTCGCTATGAATGTAGATGCCCTTAGTAAGCACCGGTCAGTTTCATGATGGTCATAAACTCCTTATTAGCCACGAGGTTGAAGCGGACTAGACAAAATTAATGATACATTCGCCATCATACTCCCCAGTACAATGTGCCATACTTTGCGATTAGGAATTCACATGGCATGATGCTGGGGAATATGTCAGCGTGACATCGACAGGAACAAGAATGATTCCTGTGATGTTCTGTATCCCAGTCACCCTTCATTGTAGATGTTCATGTGGACACATTGGTTGTTACCACCACACGGCCCCTGGTACTGGCTGAACGATACTGAGCCCTTCTGCAGACAATTTTACACACCCTCTAGAATTTTGTCTATAGACAGTTAAAGATATGCCTCGTATTTACGGCAATGTATATACTTGTTGAAAGAGTATAGTTCAAGGATCCAAATACATACATTTTGAATTTTGAGCAAGATTAATTTGTTAAAAGAGTCTTGCTTTTAAAATGGCTATTTCCAGTAAGTATTCCTCTTATGGTGACATACATCATTATTTCCGGGAAAAGACAACTCCAACAGGACATCGTGTCTCAGTTTTATAAGATTTGATCTAATTCTTATTCTATTAGCTTTTAATGAAAAATTCTTAAAAAATTGAGCAACTCACAGTGTTAGACTTTCAAACTGAATGAAAAATGTAGCATAATTATGGAAATTCTGAGACACGAATCTTGATAACATATACTTAAATATAATATTGAAGAACAAATTATGTAATAGCTTTGCCAACACATCTGATGAAAATTGATGAACTGTGTCACCATCGACTTATAGTAAATTGGGAAAAATATTGATAGAGTGCAAGTTCTTATACAAATCACCAGTCTGTAGGGCCCGACGCCGACCAACTGATTATTCACCACCGTGTTCGCATTAAGTTCAAAATAACTATAGCTCAAAATGACTATGTACAAAGAGCGAACCTCGGAACAAACTGCCATCGATCAGCAGCGAATGCAGATATCAGTTAGGAAATAGTAGGCTATGCCATGGCTGTGGGGAAAATGCCGGTGTACTGACAAGAAGTCACATGACCCCACAGGCGGCGATACCTCGCTAAATTCGTATTTCAATCAATCAAGGAATATTGCTATCCAGAAATGGGTAATCAACTATGCCAAAATTGTACTCGTAGAATGAACATGAGAGAATGTCCTTGTCGTTGTAGTAAAGATATAGGTTCAAATATGATGTTTCATCTGGACTATCAGTAGTTTCTTCAAATGTTTGACAGCGTCACTAATACGCTAATATGGGGATTGTCCAGTGCTATGTTTGACAGCGTCACTAATACGCTAATATGGGGATTGTCCAGTGCTAGGAGATCGTCTATATAGTGTCTATATAGCGTTTAGTGAATGCTATATTACATAGGCGTTTTCATAGGCGAGAACATATAGGTCTGCCAAAAGTAATTGTCAATAAAGAAACATCGCAAGAATGATATTCTTTACGTGCAGTAGAAATGAAGAAAGGATTTTGATTTCTGACACTAATATGCCAGGGACCAGTTTTATTGAACACCGATATTATTAAAGAAGTAAGGTGTTCAATATGGGCTTCATAAGGAAAAGTAGTATAGAGATTCGTGAAATGGCCAGTAGATAGATGTATGTATGGTATATGTCCTTATTTACCTAGTTGTTACGTAAGACTGAAGATGGTTTTATATCAAGAATAACATGTATTGAGTCGTTCTAAATCCGTTAATGACATAGTTGTCGCAGTTTTGTTATTCGTGATATTCACGGATGACTGCATGTAGGGAATTCTCCCAACGTCAGCGTTTGTAACCTCCAAACCGTCGGTAAACACGTCAGTATATACGACAATAGGGGATATACAATCTGATGCCATGAGAATGCATGTAGGGTAGCCTGTTAGAAATATTTACAAGAGTTGTTCATGCTAAGAACTTAGGGATGTTCAGAGATTTAGTTATTTAAAACAGCCTAATGTTGGATTATCGATTTCATTTGTTAGAAAATTGGATATTTGCAATAATTTACACTGATATTGGATCAATAGTTTGTCAAGCAAATTAAGTTTGTCAATGGTAATAACCGATAATGTCCGAAAGACCATTCGTGACGGGTGATGATAAACTTTTTGAGCTGTCAGTTTGTTAGCACGAGAATAACTATTATTTCGATTAACAAGGAGATTTATCCTAGAGTTAGTTTAAATGGCTTCAAACTCATTTGTCTGATGATGTTATTATTCACAGTTTACAAGACTGAATCAAAGCGCCCATTGTATTGTTAATTTAGATAACTATCAATTATGTTTGCCCTTGACACTGCAGCGAGACCAGCCAAAATATTTAATAATTTATATATACGGTAGTATAGCTTGTGAACATCCATGTTCAAATGCATTTATTTGTTTGTCACAATGCCTTTTGTTCACCTATTTACATTAATACATTACATGTCAAGCGGAAAGTGAAATAATATAAATTTCCACTTACACCCACTACTATAATTAATCACACTAAGTGTTGATGGTGTGTGATAACGCTGCACTCTCACCAGAAATTATATTTTATTCCCAATAAGCCTGAAATCTGTTGACGTTTTATCCCACTTCTATCCGGTGACCCAATGTATTTCCATGACAAGTGAAAGATGAGGATGTTTTATGGTTTATTTATTTCAGAATCCAACAGGCATAGGACCCATTTACAGGTCTGTTGACAACGCCCATCCGTCCGTGCACGATTGCACAAAATAATAAATAAATAAATCAATTTAAAAATATAGTACATATGTACATAAAATACTTTACCTCTACCAGGCCTGCGCAGAAAGTTTGGTAGGGAGAGCCACGGGAGCCATTTTGCTCCCCCTGCCAAACTTTCTGCGCTACCTCCGGAAGGACAACAAATTGAGAGCCGACACATTATTGTGACTTTATTGTTTATCATATTGGGGTCATTGTGAGCCTATTTGCATAGCCCCCGGAGTAGAGGATCATGAATAAATTCAAGATGGCATCTACCTGGAGTAACCAGAAAAATGATGTTTTCGTCATTTTTCTTCAACATTTTTGCTTTCCCGCTATAACGTGTGCCGGGCCGATCAATGAACGGGACGCAGCTGAGCTTAGTCTCGTTAAATGGTAGCGTACAAGCTGTCAGGCCGCTGTCCCTGCCGGCACTAGTCCTTGCCGATTAGAGATTCACTTCGACCTGTCACCTTGTCTGAATCGAGAAAGTAGGAGAGTGTAGAGACAACGAAGGCTGATATAGAGTCAAATGATATGCAATAATATTCAGTTAAATGTACAGGATGATCGTGAGTAAAGATGTAAATATGTACAGTTATCATATACACGCGCCGCGTAAAGGGTGGCCTGGTTGCTGGCCCTTTCCACACGGTAGGTGATCGTAGGAGCGGCCTGGCTGCTGGCCGCTCTCTTGGTATGTCGTTGGATGGAGCGAGGCCAAGGATAGCGGCTCGACGTCCTTCCTTCCCCCGGCTGTTGGAGCGAGGCTATTGATATAGCGGCTCTTTTCTCTGTAAGGTAGGTATATCGTCCCCAGAAAACGTCGTGGCTTCCCACCGTGGATATGACCGTCGGTACGTATGGTCCCAGAGATTGCTCCGTCTTCCTACCGTAGATAGAGCGTCTTCCCCTTACAGGTAAGTATGGTCCCAGAGATTGCCCCGTCTTCCCACCGTGGATACGTGTGTGTTACCCAGGGTCAGGTATAGTTGCATGTTCTGATCCAAAATAATTGAAGTCCAACACCAAATCTCTGAAAATACAGATAAAAGGCTTATATTTCCTACCACTGCAGCAACGAGTTTACAGCGTTCAAGATTTCAAGAGCACCGCAGTGACGTCATGTACAAAGTAACGCTTTGATAATAAAATATCATGCACTTTTACGATTCTGACTTCATTGTTATTTATCTGACTCCATGAACATTAATCTTATTTCCATATAAGATCTCTCATAAGTTTATCGAGACATAATGACTGAAGTAAGGGACATATATCTGATGTTGAAACATAATCGCTATGACCATAATGGTCTTCCGTACAATTTTATGTTACTAGCATCACGCTATCGCTGGAACATTCTATCTGGGGTTATCAGAACCATCTTCGGTGTCATTCATAGCACTAGGATCTCTCTACATTGTAGATATTTATATATCCTGGCATTATGATCCATGTAGTCCACCGTATTCAGTTTCTCGAGCAACTAAAATACAATCTATGGTTCGATATGACACTTCTGTCCTTCCATACCCTAAAGCTATCGCAAAATGCAAATGATCCCGATGTACAGTTACTCTGGTTACTATTTCGTATGGACTAGCGATCATCATCACGGGAATTTAATACAAATAAATTGCATCAGCAGTTAGCTAACCTATTTATGGAAAAACTTCCAGCCGACATCTGGTTATGAAAACCACGCGGCTGAACCATCGACATTTCTACCTGGCTTCAGTCCACGAAATACAAGAATATTCTATCAAACATACAGTTAAAACTATCTCAAAATACTAACCTATCATTCTAACAAATTCTGGGCAAACGGGAAGGTCTACATTATCTGAAAATACAGATAAAAGACATATTTCCTGCCACTGCAGCAACGAGTTTACAGCGTTCAAGATTTCAAGAGCAACGCAGTGACGTCATGCCTACCGGAAACTGTCATACAAGTTTTTGCGACATATCAAACTTACAGGTTATAACTATCGGTACACGGCGGAAATCATCATTTATGCAGTTCCTAAGACAACATACCCGTTTCCTACGGTTTTCTGATAATTGCTATTAAAATGATCAAGAAACAACAGTGAAAATAAAATAAAAAGTATTCTTGCATAATCACGTCACCATTCAATATCGCTATGACAGTGTAAGGGAGGTAAATACGGGATTACGTAGCATCTTTCCGCTCGTAGTTACCCCCCTTGAACAGCATATAATTTGAGGGTGCTACACTCTTCCGGACTAGAATAAATGTCGTCTCGACATCGACTAGATTTAGTATAAACATCGACTAGGATGGTGAGAATGATGTTACACTTTGCATCAGCATCCATAACATACACAGTCATACATTATCAACAGCCAAATCGGTCTATTTACATGTACGTATATCGATGGAGTAAGAGTTATACATAGCACTCTACATCAGTTGACACCGGGTACATTGGTGGCATAATGAAATATGGCACTGGCGTAGTTGGACAAGCGTTGGGGTACATAAGTGTCCCTGTCACCCCATAAGTCGTCGGGTTTCCTGCTTCATCATAAGCGTATCTCCTAGACGGTTTCCTGGAACGTCGAGGATACCCATGTACTACTTCTGGCATAGGTTCTGGAGGATCAGGCAACTGGTCTTGCCTTCGCGGCATGAAAGTCTCTGCCGTGAGGCGAAGTACTACAGGAGGTTGGTGGTGCCGATCGCTGGTTGCTTGTGGTGTGTTAGAGGGAAGTACTCTTGGTACCGGATTTGGAGCGCGAGGTTCACACCACAACTCCTCGTCCGAATCGCTGTCCTCTACCGAATCGTTCTCTACCGTGGTCTTGCTGCGAATACGTATCGTTCTCTTCACAGGTGGAACAGTCCTGTTCCGATTTTCCGATGTATCTGCCTGGTCTGGCTCAAGGCAGTCACAAGGGAGTAATAAGTTGCGATGAAGTGTTCTCGTGCGCCCTATTGCATTTTCTGGTTTTACTACATAGACAGGAGAATCCGAGCTGCACCTTTTCACTACCATATTGTATGTTTCTCTCCCAGTGATTCCTTAGCTTTCCCGGTCCTCCACGTTCACTCAGGTTCCGGACCAGGACGCGGTCTCCTGGTTGCAGAGCAGATGCTGAGGGCTTTTTGTCGTAGTGCACTTTGGACTTCTTGGCACTGTTCCGTACACGTTGCCGAGCGATGTCGTATGCCTGTTGCATTTTGTCGTTCCACTCTTGAGCATACTGTGAGTGGCTGATCTGTTGCTCATTCGTGTCAAGATGGAAAGCCAGGTCGATTGGCAACCGCGGGGACCGACCATACATCAGGTAAAACGGCGAGTAACCTGTTGTCTCATGTTTTGTACAATTGTACGCATGTACGACTTTGTTTAGGTGTCTCTTCCAGTCCTTCCTCTCTTTCTCATTGAGGGTTCGAAGCATTCCCAGGAGTGTTCTGTTGAATCTTTCGACTTGACCATTTCCCTCCGGATGGTAGGGCGTTGTTCTTGAGTGAATGACTTTTCTGTACCTCTCCAGTTCCTCAAATAACTCATTCTCGAACTCCCCTCCTTGGTCATGGTGAATTCGAGCTGGGAAACCATATCGGAGGATGAATTGGTTGAACACCTTCTCTGCAACGGTTCGTCCCGATTTGTTAGTGGTGGCATATGCTTGGGTGAATCGTGTGAAATGATCCACAATCACTAAAATATATTCAAAGCCACCCGTCGATTTCTCGAGGTGGAGAAAATCAATCGATATCAGTTCGAACGGGGCTGTTGTCGTAATACTGCTCATGGGGGCCCTACGTGGCTTGGCTGGTCTCTTACTGCGAATACACCCACACTGTCTGGTGATGTAATGTTCCACATCGGTTCTCATTTTCGGCCAGTAGAACCGTGACCTGATCATAGCCTCAACTCGGTCGATGCCAAGGTGGCCCATGTCTTCATGCAGTTCTCTGATGATGCGTGAAAGGAAGACAGTCGGCATGACGAGCTGAATTCGGGTCTCATTTCCTGAAAATACTGATTTCCGACACAGCACTCCATCCTCATTGAGAAACAGCTTGTTCCATTCATGGCTTAATGTCAGTGACCTGCCGTAGACTTTCCCTGTGGCGGACCGTCTACCACTCTGTTTTGCCTTAAGTATAGGTGCGATGTCTGGGTCACGTTCTTGAGCTAACTTCAGTGTTTCTGGAGGTACATCATGGGGTAGTTGCTCGGGAACTGGGCCCACGTCACATGCATCTGCCAAAGGTACTACTGTAGTTGAACAAATCAAGCCAGTTGTCTGTACCTGAACGGACTTGATCACGGCGCCTACCATATCTTGTGACATTTGTTCCGTGCACTGCCCCATCAAGGATTCAAATGGAAGTGGCATTCGTGATAAAGCGTCAGCGTCTCCATTTTTCCGACCGGGCCTGTAGTGAAGGTACAATCCGCGAGTTCGGCAACCCACCTGTGACGTGCTGCATCGCGTCGAGCCGTTGTTAACACATAGGTCAATGGGTTGTTGTCGGTAAAGACTTCAAAAGATGGTGCGTAGTACAGGTAGTCCCTAAAGCGTTCGGTGATCGCCCACTTGAGCGCGAGAAACTCCAGCTTGCCACTGTGGAGATGGTATCGCTTCTCAGCTGGTGACAGGGATCTCGATCCATACGCGATGACTCTGAGGACGCCATTCTGACGCTGGTAGAGTACAGCTCCAAGTCCTTCATTGGATGCGTCCGTATGGAGTATGTAGGGTAGACCATAGTCTGGGTACGCCATAACTCCAGAACTGCTCAATAGGTTCAGCAGCATTTCTAAGGCATCTTGGTGTGTCTGCGGACACAGAACTTTGTCACTGGAGGATAGGTGTCCATTTGTCACTTTGTTTTGCTTTGCCTTTTTGGGGTTAGGTTTATCATCCTGTGGTTTCTTCAGCAGATCGTATAGTACAGCTGCTTTGCGAGAGAAGTTTTGTATATACTTCCTATAATAACTGAGTATGCCCAAAAGCTTCCTCACATCGCCCACGGTCTCGGGTGGTGTCGCTTTCAGGGCTAGAACAGCTTCTTTTTCTTTGGGGCCCATACGGTAGCCACACTGAGAGATGATGTTTCCCAGGTAACGGACCTCCCGGCTGAACATCTCACATTTCCTGGGCTTCAGTTTGATGCCCTTGGACTTTAGACGTCGTAACACTACTCTTAGGTCCTGTAGATGCTTCTCAAATGTCGGGTTATGAACAATGATATCATTAAGATATGGAATGCAGATGTCATCCAGCAGGTCTGTCAGGCATTCATCCATGTATCTTTGGAAGACTGCTGGGGCGTTCGTCAATCCAAACGGTGGGCGCTGCCATTCGTATAATCCCCAGGGTGTGATGAAGGCAGTCAGTGGTCGCCTCTTCTCAGCCACGAAACCCTGATGATAGGCCTGTCCTTGGTCCAAGACGCTAAACCACTGGTTTCCACCCAAACTAGCTAACACATCCTGTATTTTGGGCAGGGGTTGTCGGTCTTTCACGGTGTTAAGGTTCAGCTGGCGGTAGTCTACGCACAGTCTCAATTCGCCATTTTTTTATGCAAACACACCATGGGTGAAGAACAGTTGGAGCTTATGAATGAGGTGGCACAAATACTCTTTTACTTCCTTGTAGAGCGGTCGAGGTATAGAAACATAGTTCTTCTGAACCGGTACATCGTTAACAAGTTTTATCTCCATCTCGAGTTCAGGGACACACCCTACATCATTATCATCTTTAGCGAAGGCACCCGACTCCTCAATAAGAAGTTGGCGTACTTGGGCTTCTTGTTCGACGGTGAGACCACTTTCACCAAGATCCACTGCTGGAACATGTCTGGCAGAATCCTTAGAGTCACTCTTGGTAATAGGCTCGCACTGTTGTGTCTCCTTTGGGTCTGGCAACGGAAACACAGCTCGTACTGGTTCAATGTTCCCTAACACAGTTCTGCTTGGAACTTCCAAAGGATGATCGGTCACATTTGTAAGCTGCACATTTATTCGGCGTGTCGAGGTGGTAAGATCCAGAAGTGTTTCTTAAAGTTCTGGTCCTTCCGGAAGGATTGTCGATGCCATTGGCTCGAAGAAAGCCCTTACTTCATCAACTTCCCTACCAATCCGGACTGGACAGCTAATCTTGACCTTGCTATGCTTTGGTACCACAACTGGCCGCTTGCCACTCTTGACCTCAGCGAACGTGTCCACTTTAGCAGTTTGAATAAAGTTCACAATAGCACCTACTTGCCGCTTACTTTTGCTGGGAATGCACCCTGTAGTGCCTCAGCAGTAGGTCCATTTGGGCTGGTTTGCTTTGTCATATTAATGTACTCTTGTATGACGTTATAACCTATGATCGGATTGAGTAGCTCGTCATCATTCACAACTAAGAATGGAGCTACAATGCTGCTGGTGACTGTACTCTGCTGTGGCAAGCTAAATGTCAAGGCAATCCATCCTTGATAAGGGATTTCGGTCCCATTGGCTGCTCGAAGATCAAGTCTCTCACCAGTAAGTTCTGAGATTGGCCTCAGGTCCTTCTTGTTCTCCTCCATCCACCTCCTGGGCATCAGGCTAACCTGTGATCCAGTGTCCCATAGGGCTGTGGTGTCGATACCGTCCAAGCAGCACCCCACTTGGCATTTTTCGCCTATCAGCTTTATCAGCTTAGATTCCTACCTGGTTGTCAGCGGACAGGCGTATACCCGGCCACATTCGATACCGATACCACTACTACTGGTCCTTTCATTTGTCGATGGCGAATTTACTGGTTTGGACCTCTCTTCACCAGTCACCAGCGGTCCCTCTATGGTGACTGGCTGTCGTTTCCCGAAGATTGCTTACTTTTGCGTTTCAGGCAGCCCACGAAGTAGTGATTACTACTCCCACAATGAAAGCAGTGTCTACATTGAAAGGCAGCCATGAGGTCGACTGTTCTGAACTTTGCGTGGCTCGTCAGTTTTAGTACTAGGCTCCTCTGGTCTCTTCTGCCGTTGACCCGATTCCAGTTTACTCGACAGTTTGGCTATTTCTGTCCTCAGGCTTTGGACATCGCCTTCGATTTGTGTGAATGGGTTTACTTTGGCAGGCTTGCTAGGCTTTTGTAGTTCGTCATCGGGAACTTGAACTGTGTTCACCTTTGGGCGGTGATGTTTCAGGTGTTGTGCTCGCTCAGTCTCCAGTGATCTCCAGTGATGTGACTCTTCCCATCTCGCGAATCAGCTCGATATCAGTAGCGGCTGGATCTTCGAGTAGGTGTCTTAGTTCATATCTGACAGAGTCGCGCAGCAAACCAACACTCAGTGTGCGTAGGAAGGTTTTCTGGACCAGCTGTGTGTCATATTCCATCTCGGCTCCCACCTCCGCACTTGCAGAGATCACTTTCTGTCGGGCGTCGAGAGCGCGCATCAAGAAACTTTGCGAATCCTCTTTCGGGGCCTGCGATAGGTTGCACAGGTCTTGGTATAACTCGGTTGTCGATTTATCGTGCAGTCGAAGTCGGAGGGTTTCCTTCAGCTCATCGATCGTTAGATCTGGGTATCGCTCCAGATAGTTTCGGAAACTCATTCCAGGAGTCATGGACTTGATGACAGCTTCCAGAATTTCCTATACCGCATACCCCTTTTTCACTCCCTGGCGCACTATACTGTTGTAATCCAGCGTGGTTTTTGTCCAGTGGTCCCAATCTGTCCACTAATCTTAAATTCCTTTCTCCATTTCATGGCTACAGGCACCTGTGGAATCTCGGTCGGAGGCTGATGAGTGCTAGATGAAGCGTCAGTACCACTGGCCTGTTCACCCATGGTCTGGATTCTCTCCAGGGTTATTCTTACGTCGTATTTCTCGAATGGCAAGGAACAACTCTGTGTAAATCTTCAGCCCCTTATCGGCTTGTTTTTCTTCCTCTGTGGCTACATACATCCCTACATGCCTGTTCATTTCCAGTTTTGGCTCTGGTCGATCAATCACTATGCCCAGGTGATTGTACACCTTCTTCAGCTCATGAATAGATAGTTGATAGAGGGCACTCATAACTTTACACTGTATGGCCTCCATGTTTGCAGTGTATCACTATACAGGGCCTAGTGAGGGATAGGTGTCACATATAGCATATACAATACAAATAGTAGACAGTTTTTAGATCAATATGACAGTCTTACCTCTGGCTGCTTGATCCCTGAAAATCACATTTAAATCAGTATAGAATCAAATAAAAATCACACCTGGTGTTATTAAAATTGAAACCAAAGCTGAAATTATTTTTGATTCTTAGCGTTCCAAGTTATTTACTAGCGAAAAGTCCACTTCTGTTTTCCTCTTATGTAACACAAAGTCTGCACTTTCTTTCTGTACACTCTGTCTCCACTCGTAGTTTACAGTCATCTCAGTCAGGCTTGTGTTAACCTTCTTCAGGAGCCACTTGTCTTACTAGTCTCTAAACTGCATCAGTAGTCCTCTAAGTAGAACGGCTTCTCTCGGTACCAGTGTATCGTTGAATGGATTTGCTGTTCCGTGATGAGGTTGGTTAACATCTGTCATCTAATCTAGGCTGTGGTACCAGTTCACATGTTCTGTTTGCTTCCCCAGGTGTACCTCGTTGGTTCCCTCGTCTCAGTCAACGTGTGTAGGACGACAAATTTCATGCAACGGTTTCTGAATTTCACTCAGTATGAAATGTCATTCCTCACTTCACTAGGGTTTGCTAGGTACATATGAATCCCATATGAATATCTAGAGTTCACCTGGTCTAGAATTCTCATTTAACTGTCTACTAATTTGGACAAAAGTTTCTGGTTAATGTCCATCAAGTGAAGAGGATTTGATTTTCTCCAAATTTCCCCTGGTGCTGAACCCCTATTCTTCCCTATTCTTATATCTACTGATATAATCCAGGTAAGTCTTTCTCAGGTAAGTATATTTTAATAAATCCAATAGTCAAGTTTATCGAGCCATAATGACTGACGCAAGGGACATATATCTGATGTTGACACATAATCGTTATGACCATAATGGTCTTCCGTACAATTTTATGTTACTAGCATCACGCTATCGCTGGAACATTCTATCTGGGGTTATCAGAACCATCTTCGGTGTCATTCATAGCACTAGGATCTCTCTACATTCTAGTTATTTACATATCCTGGCATTATGATCCATGTAGTCAACCGTATTCAGTTTCTCGAGCAACTAAAATACAATCTATGGTTCGATATGACACTTCTGTCCTTCCATAATCTAATGCTATCGCAAAATGTATATGATCCCGATGTACAGTTACTCTGGTTACTATTTCGTATGGACTAGCGATCATCTTCACGGGAATTTAATACAAATAAATTGCATCAGCAGTTAGCTAACCTATTTATGGAAAAACTTCCAGCCGACGTCTGGTTATGAAAACCACATGGCTGAACCATCGACATTTCTACCTGGCTTCAGTCCACGAAATACAAGAATATTCTATCAAACATACAGTTAAAACTATCTCAAAATACTAACCTATCATTCTAACAAATTCTGGGCAAACGGGAAGTGTCTACATTACCTGAAAATACAGATAAAAGGCTTATATTTCCTGCCACTGCAGCAACGAGTTTACAGCGTTCAAGATTTCAAGAGCAACGCAGTGACGTCATGCCTACCGGAAACTGTCATATAAGTTTGCGACATATCAAACTTACAGGTTATAACTATCGGTACACGGCGGAAATCATCATTTATGCAGTTCCTAAGACAACATACCCGTTTCCTATGGTTTTCTGATAATTGCTATTAAAAATGATCAAGAAACAACAGTGAAAATAAAATAAAAAGTATTCTTGCATAATCACGTCACCATTCAATATCGCTAAGACAGTGTAAGGGAGGTAAATACGGGATTACGTAGCATCTTTCCGCTCGTAGTTATCCCCCTTGAACAGCATATAATTTGAGGGTGCTACATGTGCTTCTCCTTGTGAGAAATCACCTCTACAGGGAGGTTCGTCTTCCCACTGGATATGTCCGTTCTTCCACAGTTGTAACCTGTCTTGCGAGGATGCTTCCGTATCGTGTTCCCTCCAAGGTAAGTAGAACTTCCCCAGAAAGGGCCCTGAATGTGTCGTGGCTTCTCACCGTGGACATGACCGTCTTCCCCTCACAGGTACGTATTTTCCTCGAGATAGACTCGTCTTCCTGCCGTGGATACGTCTGTTTACCTTGTAGGTACGTATTCCCTTCTAACGGTCGGTTCGTCTTCCCACCGTGGATACGCCTGCTTCTTCTTGTAAGAATTCCACTCTACAGTTAGGTTCGTCTCTCCAACGTCGATACGTCTGTCTTCACCTGGTTTGTACGTATCGACGATGTCACCACTTGCGTGTGATCATTATCCCACCCTAGGTTCATCCAATAACGGTGAACTTGGCTGACTTCTATCCAGGCGTAATCTGGCTTGCGAGGATCGTCTCCTCAGGATGTATCCGGCTAGATGATGTGATCTAATATTATGTCTCGGGCAGCGAATCTGTCTGTAAAGGTGCTGTCACACTCACCCGCGAATACGCTGGCGCTCCCACTGCGACCTGAAAAGTATGAAAGCGTGAGGCAAAGCGCAGTGAGGTCTCTGAGAACGATTTGGTGACGCAGTGGAAACTGTCAAGGACGGGAGAGGATCGCCATGAGCTACCTTGAGCGCATAACCTCGGCGCTTGTTTTGTGCGTGCACAAAACAAGCGCAGCGGGTCGGCGCTCTGACGAGAACGGTGTAATGACGCAGTACAGTCGCCATGGCAGCGCAAAGCGAACTACATGAGCATATCGTCGACGTAGCAACAACGCGTAGAAGCGACTTGGGGTCGCAGAATTCGTCCCCTGCGACTGGTGTGCGACTGCTGTACGCTAATTGGGCTCTCAATACGTGCCTCTTCCGTTCTTATTGCGCTGTTACTGCACTTCTACTACGCTTTGTGGGCTTGTTTCCACTCATTCTACGTCCACACTGCGCTGCCACTGAGACTATGACGCTCGTTATACGTCCAAGGCGTTGTTCTGACGTTTGCAATAGGTTCACATTGCGTTCTTATTACGATCCCACTTCCACCGACCCCCACACACACATTTTGGTATAAATACAGCTCCATCGCCTATACACAATCAGTGTGCATCTGCTCTTCACCATGGCCGCAGACAGGCAGAATGTGCTAATTGTACAGCAGTAGAGTGTGACAGAGTATTTTTGGCATGCTGAAATTAGACTGATGCCCTGGTCGCAGGAGGCTCTATTTTTATACACGCCGCACATGCGCAATGAACGAGTTGCAAAGGTATTGAGAGCGTAGTGAGAGCGCAGCGGCATCGACTTGGTCGCACCGAGAGCGCACTGAGATCACACAGAGCGCAGTGGGAGCGCATTGAGAGCGCACTGATGATTAAACTGGGAACCCATAGGGTCGCAGTGTGAGCGTCATAAGCGAGTCAAGAACGTACTGTAAGCTACTGTAAGCTACCTGGTGTCATGGATTTCACAATTTTCGGCGATGTCACTGCCCTTTGGTGAAAAATTTCAAAGTCTGGGAGCGCAAAGCGGTCGACGGCTGATCGCAGTAGAGTGTGACAGGCGTATAACAGTTTTGAGATGCTGCTTCGGGGGCGCGCTCATAGGCACCGCAAATGGCCCAGACTGAGGTACTCACGACGACCGATAAAACAGACTTCCTTCGGTGGACTTCCTTCAACGTCTCAAATCACATCAAATTGCCCTGCTTCCTCTCACAGGTTTGTACCAGTTTCACGGTGAGAACGCTCTCAGACAGCCTTATGCCTCTCTACCGTGAACACTTCAGGGCCCCCAACACATAAGCTGGCTTGTGAGAGTGACTTCTTCTTTCGAGCTCCAATCAGGTACAGTGTTTGGGGGAGTTCCGAATCACTTTTCACATCCAGACTGCTAGCGCTCGTTCTTTTACGAGGTGAGAGCGACTGCTGGTCTTATATTCTAGGGAAATCTGTCATCTATAATTGTATGTAAAAAATCTTTCAATCGATGAGAAAATAGCCTCCGCTTCAGTGCACCAGCGCGGGCAGTTGAGAATCATGTTGGTGAGTTGCGGATCACGCCATCTAGCGGCAGTTACAGGCACTGAGAATGGATTTTTTATTGGCTTGAGGGGTGATCTGCTAATCACCCATAGGCCGATGAAGCCTTAGTAGTAGTGTCTACGGATATTCCCTCTACTTTCACCCGGATGTAATGACGTCAAAGGGGCGCACTGGGGCGGAACTTGATCATGTGATCAAGGCATGTACTGACCTGTCTGTGGGGGTTTTCCGCCGCTATAGTTCCGGTAACCTTTGACCTCGAATTCTTCCGCGGTGATGCGGTCTGGTGGTGATGCGGTCGCGGGAGCAAGCTTCCGCGGACAGAAAGTAGTCCCATGGGTTGACTTCCAATGTTAATGTATACGGGGAATACCTAAATAGACGTTTTGTGACCTAGGTGGGTCCCTAGTGAACCGATTGGGTCGAGTGAGGTATCAAAGTGAAGCATTCGTCAAGGGGCATCTGATGGGCTGGGTGTGGGATTGAAATATCGGCATTCTGCGCATGCGCGGTGGCCAAAGGGTATGAAAATAGACGTTTGGGATCCAGGGGAGCCACTAATGGTCCAATGGGGTCATATGAGGTATCAATGTGAAGCATTCGTGAAGGGGCATCTGACTGGACTAGTGGCTCGAGCGTTGTCACCATTCTGCGCATGCGCAGACAGGAAATTGTGGGAAAAGGGTATGGAAATAGACGTTTTGGGATCTAGGGGAGTCCCTAATGGGCCGATGGGGTCATATGAGGTATCAATGTCAAACATTCGTGAAGGGGCATCCAGTCATGGGCGGATGCATGTAAAAATTTTCCTGAAACAAAAAACGGAACACGGACTTTATCGAAAAATCCGTGGAAATGCCTATATGGGGTATGGGGGTATATAGGTCGCCGGGCTTAACGGGGCTTGCCTATCAATAGAGTTATCTCCCCCTAGTTCCAGGGTGGGTGTATGTACAATTTTTGCTGAAAAAATACGGAACACGGACATTATCCTAAATTACGGAAAATGCCTATATGGGGTATGGGGGGTATAGGACCATCCTGGGAAACCTACTTCTCGACATTTGCGGTATAGGTTGTGGGGTCTCGTTTTCTTAGTCTCGTCAAGACAAAACATGATAGGAAGTGTCGCGGAGCGAATCGTTGAAATTTTTGGAAAAAGTTCAGGGAGACCCATATAGTCCCATACTAGGGGTATAGGACCAATGTTTGCCCCACTGGGAAACCTACTTCTAGACATTTGCGGTATGGTTGTTTGGATTTGTTTTCTTAGTCTCGTCAAGACAAACATGATAGGAAGTGTCCCGGCACGAAACGGTGAAATTTTTGAAAAAAGTTCGAGGTCTGTATATAGCCCCTATAAATATGTACTATTTCAGCATGTGGTAAGAGAATATCCGGCTTTCATGAAATTAACAACTGCTGATAAATTTATTTTCATAATGTCATGCCGTGATAGTCCAGTAATAATTAATACAGTGTGTTCAACACTCCTGAAATGGTACAGAAATGATAGCTAGTGACTGTTCTCTACCAAAGCTATATTCACGTTCACATGTATATAGATAACATATGCTTCTGTTTTGCATTTCAGTATTTTACTGTTCTACTGATTTTATTTACTCTTGTACTCTGCCATATCTGGTGTTCGTACAATAAAATCTTGAATCTTGAATCTATAGACCCATATACGCGTTATGGGGGTATAGGTGAAATTTTTGAAAAAAGTCACTGAGGCCTGGGTAGGCCCATAGGCCTATACTGCATGGCTATGGGTGTATAGGTCCATACGGGGTGGACGATTAAGGATCTAGGTGGGCCACTAATGGTCCGATGGGGTCGAGTGAGGTATCAATGTGAAGCTCTCATGCAGGAGCACTTGACTACACTAATGGTTCGTACGTTGTCAATATTCTGCGCATGCGCAGCCTGGCCGTAGTATAGAAAGCAGGCATTTTTGGGGGTGTGTGTGGGTGTGTTTGGGTTAGAGATGGGCTATTCACGGTTCGAATGGGTCGTGTGAGGTATCAATTTGAAGCCTATGTGAGGGGGCATCTGATGGCGTGGATGTGGGATAGAAATAGGGTCATTCTGCGCATGCGCGGTAGCCAAAGGGTATGGAAATAGACGTTTTTGTGGTCTAGGTGGGCCACGAAGGGTCCCATGGAGTCGAGTGAGGTATCAATGTGAATCATATGTGGGGGAGCATCCACCTGGACTAACATTCACGTGATTTGGTGGGTCTGCGCAACTGTGTGACGTGACTTCCGGTTTTTCAGAATGCTCAAACACTACCTCCAACTTTCCCGGCCCGCACCCTGGCCCGGATTACTGTATTATACAGTATATGTCCTGTATTATACCAAATCTGTGCTGTATTATACCATATCTGTCCTGTATTGTACCATATATATCCTGTATTATACAGTATATGTCCTGTATTATACCAAATCTGTGCTGTATTATACCATATCTGTCCTGTATTGTACCATATATGTCCTGTATTATACAATATATGTTCTGTATTATACAATCGCATAGCGGTTGTCGTGAATAACAACAAGTTCAGCAATGTTCATACAGTTTATCATCCCCAATGTTACATCATATCCAGGCTGGGGGAGCCGCCCTGGGTATGTTTAGTATGTTCACAGCAAAACAAATTGAAATATCAAACACCATGTTTTATTATTTAACGCACCGTCACATTAGGTGAAAGTGTTTACTGAGCTCAAGTCAATGATCAGCATGTAGACATAGAGAGTATGTACGGCATGTTATGGTATTCATCAGTGCACGAGTGACGCATTCAACCGATGGCGGTGGTGGATCAGCTTGGTAAGGAAAAACGTAACATTGGTCACCCTCTTCACTGTCCACTTGGTGTTGGGTCGTTGTTGTTGGACGCATCCCAAGACATCCAATTGTTCCACTTCGTCCAGCATCATCTCTAGTGACCTCCGGTTAATGATGGTAAACGGTTGGTCAAAGACCCGGATGTTACTGCTCGGGTAAAAGTATCGGACTTGGCCTGTCTCCTTATGCTGCAGCACATAACCAAACGCCAGATTCAATTTGAAGGCCGTAGTTTGGTCATTGAAGATGGTTTCCACCTAGCTGCGTAGACGGGTGAGTTTGGTCAGTGGGAAATTGTAGATATCTTGAATAGGGCGATGACGGTGGAAACAGTGCCGTGTCATGGACCAATGGCGCCGATCGATGTCACTCACTGGATGGTTGTCCTATAAGAGATCGCTAGGAACATTTATGGGCCCATAAATGTTCCTAGCGATCTCGTCCAGAAAATGTTCGATGTTGTCAGGCGTATGACTCGAAACCGTAACGGTGGGGTCCGGCTGGAAATCCAGGCTCTTCTGAACTGTGGGCATAGGCGGGCTCTCCGTCATCGCATCACCAGTGGCGTTGGTCTCCCCGGGCTTATCTTCACTGGGTCTGATCTTCCGCGGCTCCTCTTCAGTAGGAAGTTGTCGCCCAAACCGTAGAGACGGGACATGAATCAAACGCTGATGCCGTCTTAACTGACTGCGTCGTTTGAAGAGTTGACCACAATCCTTACATTGTTCCGTCGCGCCCTCGTGGAATGAGCGTTCGTGGCGCAGTAAATGATCCTCCCGATTAAATGACCTTGCGCAGGTTATACAAGTATACCGTGCATCGTTGTGGGTGGAGGCCTCGTGGTGGCGCAAGTCGTGCAGACGAGTAAACTGCTTCTGGCAAGTTGTGCAAGTGAACATCTTGGTGGTTGACAGAGTGTCTGATGAAACGGCAAGGCCGCTTCCCTTTTATAGCACGCTAGCTGGTGATCTATTTTTAGCACACTCAGTTCAACTATCCCCAAGTCGAGGGCCGAGCCGTGACATCTTCGGTAACCCTCCGTGTCTCTTCGTCTATGTAGGTGTATAAAAGTGGGAATGTATAGGGCAATGCTGAATTCATTGGCCTGCTTGACCTGACCAGCCTGATCCAATGCAGGCGCAGACGTGAAGTGCCCGGATGATAGACACAGACGTCACCGAGAAAAACACATACAACACGTCACATACAGTCGCCCCCCTCAAGACCCTCATATATACCAGGATGACGGACGTTACGGAAAAGACACGGACTTTACCGAAAACACACGGACTTTACCGAAAACACACGGACTTTACCGAAAAGACACGGACTTTACCGAAAAGACACGGACATTACCGAAAAGACACGAAGGTGAACGACATTGTGGAAAACCCCCACAATGTCGTACACGGAGGTCACCGAAAACACACGAATGTCGGAAAAAACGTATAAAAGTGGAAATTTTCAGGGCATTGCTGCATTTATCGGCCTATCAACGGTTGCAGAGCCATGACGGAGACCGAGCCCTATGTCACTCGCATTTTACAGCATGCCACCGTGGTTAATTCATTCACGGGTTACCGAGCAGTGGTTCGGTCCATGTTTGCAGATGGCGATGACCACGAGGGGCGACGCTAGATCCTGAAAGAGTTCACAGAAGCGGTCCTCGACAGAGTGCACTCGATGGAGAGGTGTGCCATCACTCACCACTACTGGACTATGACAGCCATCCTTGATGCCCGGGCTATGCACCACGAGCGCTCACGCCGGAACCAGCGACGGCTGGTTGGCCTAGTCATGGTCTGTGCCCTATTGACCCTGGCGCTGTGGCGATGATAGTGGGACCATAAATACGAGAGACAGTCACCGTGTGCGTCATTCACCCTTCGTCAGTGGGTCAACCATGTCACCGAGAGACCTGTCCATAAATACGAGAGACAGTCTGCGTGTGTGTCATTCATCCTTCGTCATTGGATCAAGCATGTCACCAGTCCTACGAGCCATCCTGCCCCTTACACCCCATGTGGGGTTACACGTCTATGAAGATAAAGTCACCATCGTGGAAGATCGGGATGTCTGTGGGTGGGGTTCGGAGTACACATCCACTACGGTTACCCTACACCGTGATGGCTGGACCAAATTTAAACGGGTGTTGAGCGGTGAGCTCGACGGAAACCTCATCCACCTCGAGAACGCCAACTACGTACACCGTGGACCCTTCTTTGTCCGTGTGGGGCGTTACCACGATCCTACGCAAAGCTTCACCCTAGACCCTGACCTGTGGACAGCCTTGGAGAAAGCGGTGCCTATTGTGGACCAGCTGTTTACACCGGACGAGCGGTCATCAGACCAGTTGGGGTGGGCTCGTGCTATTGAGCACGCGCTGGCTGAACCCAATGAACAACTGTCTAGTCATGAACCAGACGACGAGGCTATAGACTATCCGGCTGAACTCAGTCAACCAAGACAGCGAACCCGAAACTTGTTATAAATAAGCGATACTCTCCGGGTCCATCATCATTTTGTCACCATGAAGCGCTGGGAGAAGGTGTTGGATAACTTATACTACAGTCCCGACAGTCCGGCTGCGTATAATGCATTGTCGGCTCTCTATCGAGCGGCCAAACCCCAGGGAATACAACGTGCCCAAGTCCGAGATTGGTTAAGACAACAAGACACCTACACCTTACATCGAGCTGCCCGTCGCCATTTTCTACGGAACCGAGTCATCGTGGGAGGACTAGATGCCCAATGACAAGCGGATTTGGTCGATATGAGTGCCTTTGCCAAACACAACGAGGGGAATCGGTATATCTTGACGTGCATCGATATCCTGTCGAAGTATGCGTGGGTGGTACCCATCCGGACGAAAACGGGGGCGAATCTCATAGCGGCGTTCAAAGACATCTTCAAGACCGGGCGCAAACCTTTGTATTTGCAAACCGTCGAAGGCACGGAGTTCCTAAACAGACCGTTCCAAGCCTTTCTCAAGAAACAGAAGGTGTTTTTCTTCCATACGTACAACGAGACCAAGGCTTCCGTGGTGGAGAGGTTCAACAGGACATTCAAAGGCCGCATGTATAAATATTTCACCTATAAGAATACAAGGCGGTACATCGATGTTCTCCCGAAACTTGTGAGTGGTTACAATCGAGACTATCACCGGAGTATAGAGAGAGCCCCCATTACCGTGACCCAACGCAATGAAGCCCAAGTCCGGCGTGTCTTGTACCCCAGGCCATCGCAACGAGCACCGAAGGCGGTGTTCAAGGTCGGGGACCCTGTACGGATCAGTAAAGTCAAGGGCAAGTTCGAGAAAAGTTACTTGCCCAACTGGAGCGATGAGCACTTCCTGATTAAACGGCGCCTACCCCGACAGCGGCGAGCCTATGAACTGGAAGATCTTCAAGGGGAACCGTTGCTAGGGACGTTTTACGAGACGGAATTACAGCCCTGTCGTAAAAACACAGCAAGACTACTACACGGTGGAGCAGATTTTGAAAACGGAACGTCGACGTGGCGAACTGTTTCATTTCGTCAAATGGCAAGGCTGGCCCAGTTCCTTCAATTCCTGGGTCGCTGCCAACCAGGTGAAACGACTATAAAGCCAGACACCACTGCCGTCATCCTTCATTCCACGTCCGACCACAGTGCTATGAACAAACAGCAGCTGCCTCTGAACACAGCGTCTCCCAAAACGCGCAAAGCGCAAGTGGGCTTTGTGGTGACATTGCTAACCCTGCTGAGTGTGTTGTACGGAGGTGTGTTTTACGACGTAGCCTATGTCAGCACGTTACTTAACCAACTGAGAACACCAGCCACCAGTGAAACCGGTCTACAGATAGCACCAGTCAACCCCATATCGAGCCCAGTCACCACCACATCCCGTGTACAAGCCACAACGAGCTCCACACCAAGCTCCACACCTACAACAAGTACACCCACTACGTCTGAAGACCCACCGGATTTCATCCCTCACAGTGAACAGACAACGACGACCGACGTTGTACCCACCGCCATCATCACTCGCAGTGAACAGACAACGACGACCGACGTTGTACCCACCACCACCACTCCAGTTCACTCGTACGAAATTTACAAGAGCGGGTTACCACGACAACGGATACACCTCGAACCATGGACCCTGGGTGGCAGCATCCCTTCACTTGCGTCATCGCAGGACCGACGGGTTCCGGCAAAACGCACTTCGTCAGGAAGTTCCTTCAACACGCCGACAGCATGATCACCCCACCCATTGCCCGAGTCGTGTGGTGTTACGGAGAATGGCGGGCAGCGTATGCAGCAATGCCCCACATCACGTTCGTGGAAGGCCTACCCAACCTGGCCGATTTGGAACCCGACACATTGGTGGTTCTGGATGATCTCATGGCGGAGACGGATGCGCGGGTCAGCCAACTTTTTACCAAAGGCAGCCACCATCGACGGCTCAGCATCATCTACATTGTGCAGAATCTGTTCAGTAAAAACAAAGAACATCAGACATCAGCTTAAATGCCCACTACGCAATTGGTCTTCAAAAACCCGAGAGATACCACTCAACTGCTGCACCTGGCGAGACAGATGTATCCCGGCCGCACACCGTTTGCGTTGGGGAAGCCTTTAAAAGACACAACCCCTCAGCACCGAATTTATATGCTCTTCGACCTCAAGCAAGCCACCCCCGACCACCTTCGACTACGGACCGGCATCTTTCCCGGAGAGGCCCACCACGTGTACATGCAAAAATAATGTAAACACACCCACAGTGGTTCTCCCAGCTGGGGTCTGTGTGTTTGATGATGGGGATAATAAAAAGAATGAATACCACAGCATGGTTGACTTTGTCTCTGTTCTCTGAAGTAGATAAAAAGGGCAGAGTTGTGGGTTCTGGCATTAGTTGTACATGATGTCCGCGCGAGTACGGAAGCACGCTCCGACGCTCCGTGTATTGAAGACGGCCCCACCCGAGTTGGTCCGAACCATTGTACGCGGTGCGGACCCTGACCTTGTACGCTGTCTGTGCGAGATCGGGTACAACCTGTTAAAAGGCAACGTACCACTGACTCCGGCTCAGAAGACCAAGTTGGCCAAGCATAAGACAGGTTTCCGAACCTTAGTCCAGAAGCGGGTCCCTCAAACTCAAAAGAAAAAGGTGTTACAGAAAGGCGGCTTTCTCGGGGCCATCTTAGCACCGTTGGCCGCTTCCGTGTTGGATCCAGTATTGGGTGGACTCTGCGGCCGACAATGAACCACACGAAAAAAATGGTCCTCGTCGAACCACGGTTCCTTCAAAACCTCCAATCGCCCTACCCTGTTCCACCTACGGTGAAGACCATAAACACACTCGATGGAGAGATGCAACAGATCTTACAGAGACCGGTTTTAAGCGACAGTGAGAAAGTACAACGGTACAATGAGACGCTTCAACGGTACATGACGTTCATGGACCAATACAAAACCCTCTCTACCCCACCACCACCACCACCACCACGTGACACACCGCCGACCTCAGCACCGCTCCAACAGCCGCCATTACCAGGGGTACCACCCACAGCCCCACAGTGGGTGGAAGACGAAGTGCTGAAGAGTGTACCTGCATCGTTCAAGAAACAAGCTGGCCTGGTATTACAACGGATGAAACAGAATCCTAACATGACTTGGAATGATAAAGGCGAACTCCTGGTACAGAATCAGGTGGTCCCGGGGACCCACATGACGGATTTAGTGAATGATCTGATGCGTCAACGCAGATCGCACACGGATCCTCGAGGATGGGAAGTCTTCGCTCAAGGCTTGAAAGACATGCATGTACCACAGGAATTGGTGGGAAACCCCCACCGCCGGGCCTTTATGCAGCGAACCCAGCAATCGCCGAGTGGCCCACTACCTTCTTGGGAAGCCGACTGGGAACCGGAGTCATCCCCCAAAACTCCACCACCACAACGGGCACCTTCTTTTCAGACCTTTAAAAAACCACCCTCGATCAGGACACTCCACATCTCCAGAGCCGTGACACGTAGCAATTCAACGCGACGAACACGACGCCGGACACAACCGCCCAAGGCCTGGAAGACCTATTAAAACCAACAGCAGCAGCAGGACAGCTCAGTCGCCATGTTTTACCTCACCCTACCCAGTAACAGTTCGCTGGATGTGTTTCCTGACAACACCGTGGCTAAGTACGTCACCCAGTTACCGCAACCGTTGCATTTACCTGGGCGCTGGGAATGTGGCATCGTGGATATCCAATACCCTTACTCGTGGTACAACGTGCGAGCCAATGAAGTGTGGTACGAGGTGACCTACGAAGGCAAAAACACCCGACTCACCCTGCCCGAGGGCCAATACGATACCCCCAAGGAGTTCATGGGTGGGCTGTCAAGACTGTTGCATTATAAGGCTCTACGGGAGGTCACGAATAGTTCAAAACCCATCAAATCCTTTCCCTTCAAGAATCACGTGGACATCGATTACAACGCACACAACGACAAGGCACAGCTTATCGTCACTGCCAAGGCGAGTGTCGTACTGAGTCCTATCCTACAGCAAATGCTGGGTTTCGATCTAAAGACGTTCGCTGGTCCCACCGCCCACCAAGGCGAGATCCCGATGGATATGAAGTCGGGTATGTACGGACTCTACGTCTACTCGGACGTGGTGGACAACCACATCGTGGGCGATATCAACACACCTCTGTTACGGGTGGTCCCCATTAAAAAGACGTATGGAGATCAAATCACCCACAGTTTAACCCACATGCTCTACTTGCCCGTACGACAAACCGACATCAACACGATCACGGTGGATATAAGAGATGACACGGGACGACCGGTGGCATTCGAACGCGGGAAAGTGGTGCTGAGACTTCATTTTCGACAAGCACGTGCTCCCCACTTTGCATAATGAAAGTACCTTACGAGTGCGATGCACGCAGCTATATGGACTATTATGCCCAACAGGCCGGGGGTGGCTTTCCGGTCTTTAGCGGTGCACGCATGGAACGAGGACATGGGCTGGGGAGCATACTCGGCGTTCCTGACGCGTGGGGTGAAAGCAATGGGCAAACAAGCGGTACGCAGTGGACTGCAAGTGGCCGGTGATGTCTTGGGGGTACGGCACCCAAAGAAGCCTTGAAACGGCGGGCCAAAGAAGCGGGAGGCGTCTTGATGGCCAAAGCACAACGCACCGTAGGGAATAAAAGAGCTGCCCCACCGAGACCACGCACGACCGACCCAGCGACGACGCACATCGATGACCCAGCGACGACGCACATCGAAGACCCAGGATATCTTTTCTTAAACATGTCCTTGATCCACGCCGAGTCCTGCCCCTCCACCAACAGTGAATTTGATTTGTGGACCGTGCCGCCCACACAGACCAGTGCGGAACAAGGATTATGGGTGGAGCATCTCCCGCTCTCCAGCATCAACGAAACCGGGCCCATCGAGTTCACCATCAGTAATGCCATCAGTAATGCGGATACGGCCTATGTGGATTTAGCCCATACATACTTGTATGTGAAAGCCAAGATCATCAATGGAGCTGGCACCAGAATCGCCGACCAAGCAACGGTGGGCCCGACTAATCTCTGGCTGCACTCGATGTTTCAACAGGTGGATATTTTTCTCAGCGACAAACTCATCAGTGACTCCACCAACACGTACCCCTATCGAGCCTACATCGAGACACTGTTGTCGTATGGCCGAGAGGCCAAAAAATCTCAGCTGACAACCGCTTTATTCTACAAGGACACGCCCGAGCACATGGACACGGCGGACAATGGGGGATATAACAAACGGAAGGCTTTCACTGCGAACAGTGCCTCGGTGGATATGATGGGTCGACTGCATGCAGACATGTTCGTGCAAGACCGGTACCTCTTGAACAAGATCCCCATCAAAATCCGACTGATACGGGCGCCTCCGA
>JAVTVY010052920.1:0-25018 GCA_036873755.1 Hanleya hanleyi | reverse complement strand
TTTAAAGATTCTGTGGTCAGGATAGGGTTAGCAGTTAGGGTTATGGAGGAATCTTTTGGTCAACAGTCAAAGTTTACTATTGTTTGCTTCACAAGTGGTGTCTTCATGACAACCTGACATGCAATCATTTCAAAGAGGGGAGGTCAATACATTTTTTCTTGTATTTCCAATGATACTATTCATGCAAACTGTGACTCCTATTATTGGAACTTCTAACAATGTTCTGGACTGATCCATAAATGCAAATGGTTGGGTTAGGTGAACCCCGGCCCCCAAAACCACCATCATCAGTATGGCTGGTTGTAGTAAGAATACTCTTTCTATAGAGCAGTTGCATAATGTACATAAATTTCTGGGATACTTATCAAAATTCTTCTCGCCGGGACTCTTTCTTTGGCTGTTGCAACGAGAGACAAACTGATGCCTTCGGAATATATGCCAACTGCTATAAACAGTGATGTATATCAGCTGTCTGCGTTCTGAACAGATAATCTGTCAAATGATGGACGAGTTACGTGTAAACTTTGGATCATTACTCTTGCTAGATCTGCTCTGACAGTACAGTCTTCTACAGCTTTACATAAACTTTAAGACATTTGTATTGAAGAGCCCAACTTTTACCCAGGTCGGGTTGCGATAGTTTTATGGACTCATGAGATGCGCGTAGGCGGGAAGGGATGTCAAACAAACTGATTGGAGAAATATCACCTGGCGATGATACGAGCGATCAGAAAAAGGGGAATCTTCCAAGGGAAACAGTGTCAAAATAGATACTACGCAAATGTACACAATACAGTACACAGCACCACGGGGAAACGACTGGGGTAGGCCACTGTGAAGACAACAGGCACCAATTAACCACTTTCCTTCAAATTCTCCCAGAAAAAAGGACAACATATATCAGAGCAATTGAATTATATTAATATTTCAGAACTTCGACCTTCTTCAAAACTAATATCATAATATTGTCCGACTGATCCGTTTATAAAAACTGTAGTAATAAATGGCTGGTCATGTACATGTATACGACGAGCATATAGTCACTCAAGTCAATATGTTACAGATGAATCTCTACCCTGATATTGAGGGTTAAGATGTCTGCAATAGGGAACAGGTGGGCAGAGAAATGCCAATGTTAACTCTATCTACCAGCTCTAGAGGGCTTCTCACATGGACTCCCATCATAGATTATGTGTCATATTCTCTCTGGCTGCTAACGCAATATTAACACAGGTGAAACAAAAATCACAGCTGGCATGTGAGAAAATCCCAAATAAATCTGGCTGCTTTGCTCCTCAAACATGACGTACATTTTGCGGCAGAAATTCAAGGTTGCATTAAATCCATGAAGCATAAGTGCAGAAAGAGGACAGAATCGCATAATTCAGAGGTGACAGGGGTACAAACAAAAACAGGGGTGCAAAGGTGTACCTGTTCAAAATTGAGAAATACATTGTAGTAATTAACCCTAGCTATCAGGTTGGCTGATATATATGGTAGCCCAGTACATATATCTCTTTCTAAATTTATTCTCAATAAAACTAATGAATATGGTGCAAGAAAAATGGAACAAAAGACATCAAAACCTTGCGACGGCTATATGCATTAATACAATGATGTTGTGCACCTTTAATATACGTGACAACCCACATTAAAATGAAAGCAAAATCAAAGTATTTAAGAGTACTATTGTCTGGAACAGTAATGAATGTACAAGATCCATTCGTTGCTTGAGAACCATGCACATGTATTTCATTTTTCAAGGTATTAAATGTATATATGTAAGATGGGACAGTCCCACGTTAGAGACTAATCTTACAAGAGAAGGGTGGGAAAGGTGCTTGGGGCTAGAATCATCTATTACCACTCCCCGAATTTGTGTGGTAAATAAAGTTGGCCTGTATTTGTCTTGTATATATATATAGATATAGGTATCTGTATAAAAACAGCACTGGTCAGTTTGGCTGAAATGGCCAAAGTCAGCATATTTAATATAATATTTTAATTATTATATATTAATGTAATATTATCAGGATGATAGAATAGGTCAGAATATTAGATGGGAATAAGGTAAGTTAGGAAACAATCTTAGGTGAGAATTAAGCAAAAATAGAGTGAATCTCCTTAACTCCCTCTGTACCGGCATTTTTAACACATCTAATACTGGTATCAACACTGTCATGAATATGAACACAGCAAGGAAGCAATCAGAGATTGCTCAATTGTATTTCGCTTTAATCCGACACTGCCCCGCCATTGTTCTGTTCTGTATTGGTCGGTGGAGGCCTAATTTAGATAATTATAAAAATTCTGTTTCAGTCATTTTTTTTGGCATGCCTCGCATAATACATATTCCAAGTATCGACCAACAAGTAATAATACAATGTTTTGATGCAAGATGGTCGCCAGGGCTTTCGCCAAATCCAAAAATGTGACCTGGTTATGAGACCTACATTCCTTGGGAGTATATTGTGGTGAAATTATGAAGCGATCAGTGAACTTTGAATTTTGCACCCAATTCACTCTTTTTGGGGCGATTTCATACTTCAGGACCTATGTGGTGTGCTTTGGAATGTAGAATAACAATTTTATAGCCATTTCCCCAGTCCAAATTGGTTATGGACCGAGATCCAGCCTGAACAAAATAAATATATCCCATTCACTTAGGTTTGATGAACAAAGGGCCATAAGTCTTGAAAATATAACCGAAAGCAGAGAAACTTCACGCTGCACAACTACTGACCACATATCGTGCAAATTCCATACTTGTCCATACATAATCAACCGCAATCCAGCCCGGACAAGTCCCAATTCACAAAGATTTCAAGAACAATGGGCCATAACTCTTGAAAATATACGCGAAACGCGGAGAAACTTCACGCTGCACAACTACAGGGCACTGATCACATATCCTGCAAATTCCATACTTGTCCATACAATATTAACCGAGATCCAGCCTGGACAAGTCCCAATTCACAAAGACTTGAAGAACAGAGGGCCATAACTCTTGAAAATATATGCGAAACACGGAGAAACTTCACGCTGCACAACTATAGGGCACTGACCACATATCCTGCAAATTTCAAAATTGTCCATACAATATTAACCAAGATCCAGCCCGGACAAGTCCCAATTCACGGAAATTTCAGGAACAAAGGGTCATAACTCTTGAAAATATAAGCGAAATGGGGAGAAACTTTCCGCTGCACAACTGTGGGGCACTGATCACATATCATGCAAATTTCGTACTTGTCCATACAATATTAACCAAGATCCAGCCCGGACAAGTCCCATTCCCAGAGATTTCAGAAAAAGGGCCATAACTTTTGAAAATTATACCGGAACTCGGAAAAAACTCTACGATGCACAACTACGGGGCACTGACCACATTCCATGCAAGTTTCAGTCCTGTCCATCAAATATTAACCGAGATATCGCGCGAACAAGATATTCGGATGGACAGACGGACGTACGGACAGACGGACGGACAAAGCGATCGCTATATGCCCCCCCCCTCTAATTAGAGGGGCGGGCATAATTAAGCAAAGATATACTTATCATCGCCTAAACAGTTTCAAAGACAATACTACAAGCTTTCGAACAAGACATAATATGATGAAAATATTCGTCTGAATATTCCAAATGTTTGTATGCCAATGACAGGCAATCATTCATCTATATTTCTACCGATACGGTACAGAGAGTGTTAATATAGGGAAGGTAAGTACATGTATTGTGACTGATAAAATAGCACATCGTTTTAACAACAGAATCAGAGATAGGCTGCATAGTCACGTTCGATTATGTATATAACAGTTTTAAATAGAGAAAGTCTCGAACACCATAGCATACAATAACTGCGTAATTGATAGCCCATTTGGCTATACCAGTGCCATTGGCATTTACTGAAAACCATATAACTCGGTCGGGGCTACATATCAGCACGATGATGGTCAAGGGGACATAACTCTGATTTTCGCGCGCATACAAGAAAATGATTACCGCGAGTAACCAGACATTTTGGAAAGTAACATCCGTCTCAATGGAAAGGTGAAGTTCACATCGAATAACGTACAGACACTGGGAAACTTGTGTATGGTGTATTACCCGAGAAAGGAACAATTTAACTCTAAAATTCGCTTGGCGCGTGAATACGATGTTAACATTGTGCTGATATAGCCGCCCATGAAATTGAACATATATCAGGGGTTATTTTAGACACTTTTCCTTTATATAACTCAATTTCAAAAAGATGAAAAACTCAACGCAAAATAAACAACAAAACTCAATTTTTTCGGGTTTTTCATCGCATGCAGTCTGGAAACTCAATTTTTTTATCTTTTTAGTAGGACACTTACAATAAATAAATTCGCGACAATTTTTCATCGTGAATGAACACGTCAGTAATGTTATGAAGCTCATCAAGCAAAGTTGCGTGTCATACATAGCTGCATACAAGTTTGTTTGCTATCCAACTGTGATTGGCCGATTATATTTTGGCTAAAGATGTTAAGTAGAAATACTTCCCTCAGAGATAGCTTCATTTAATTAAAATATGAGCGCGAATAAAACAAGAGAGTTTTAAAATCCAAGTTATCTCGGGAAGTTCTATTTGGTCGATTATTTTGGGTGTGGGGGAGAGTACTTTAGCTCTGGATTGTGATAGGTCAAAGGTGAAAATATTTTCCCTACAAATAGCTTACTTTAGTTTAAAAAATCTATACTAAGGGTCAAGAAATAAAAATTGTCCCTTGTCCATTTCCATGAGTTAACCAATCCTTGACAAAGTTGGTGGTTGAGTATTGTAAGTGTCTGGGTATTTGTAAGTGACAGGAAAGAAATGAAGAAATAAATGGCAATAAAATGTTAATAAGAGACGTAAAAAATAAAACAATGGTGGTTGTGAAGTTTTGTGGATTTCACGAAAAAAATACAATGCTGCTTGGTAAACGCAGATAAATGGCCAAAAATTGCAAATTAAACTCAATATGCACCCTATTTTGTAGTATGTGGTGTGGGACTTGTTTACAAAACATACTGGGGTTTCAGAAATTTCCATCGGGCAGAAACAAAATTATTCATAAAAACGTATATTTTGTATGTTATAGCATATGCCCCCACATGTAGATCCCCAGTTGCGCAGGAGAGAGTGTGGATCTTTTGTTTTTACACCAATCTGCATTGCTCACTTTGTGTATTTATTCCCAAATGGTACATCAGCTGTATTTTTGGGGAATGTCTGTTTTGTTCGTTTCTTGTTTCTGGGGAAACGTCTTTCAACGTCACACGCATCCAAGTGAAATGTTGACTGAGAGAGAAAATGCTTGCCCGTTGTCTTGGTTCCGAACTTAACCGAAAAAACCCGGAAATTGACGGACAGCGTGTCTCGGAGACCAGACTCATAAGCCACAGCAGTATGACAGCAGTGGTTCCCGAGTGGACTAAAAAGAGGGGACGTAACTTTGAAATATCAAAATGGCGGACTAGTTCGATCGTCGAAAACGTCGCCAACAATTTGCTTTGAAATGAGAAACGTTCAGGACAATGTCTTTATCGGACTTATATGACTGAAATGAGAACAGTTCAAGACCAGACGTCCTTATCGGAGCTATACGATTGAATAATAAAGGTACACAAGTTATCTGTCTGCACATCAGTTACAAATCCTGTGTGCTTATCTCGACTCGAGTGGCGTGGCTGGTCACACGTTTTTTTTTCTTTCTCGCGGGGGTTTTGGGGAGGGGGACGGGATAACAGACGACGTAACTCAGTTTAGATTTCTCAGAAACTCAATTTATTTCGTAGAAACTCAATTTTTCGCGCGCCTTCGGCGCGTAAATTCTCAAAATTTTAGAAAACTCAATTTTCGGCAATAAAACTCAATTTACAAAATTTTGCAAAAACTCAATTTGTAATTGTTTTTCATCGTGGTTACCACGATGAAAAAAGTGTCTAGAAAAACCCCTGTATATACATGTGTAATACATATTTACATGCAGCAAAACAACCCTATTGCCATTCCCAGAAATAGAACAGATATATATTTTAGCTCAGCCTCTCTTCAAAGCATTCCATGAGTATGCTATATGTAACACTGCCATGAATAGTCTTTCCAAAACACCATCAATGAATATGGTGCCATATTTATATAACTTAGACCAGCAATACAATATTTCGGTGGTCATAATATTATATAGCACCCTCCCATTGTAGGGATGGCAAATCAGGATGCCTCACTGCAGGTATATGAACTGGTATCCTCATACATGTCATAGCGTGATAAAAATAACACACGTTATTTCAAGTTACAAACAGTTACACTGAAATATTTAGTCACACGCTTCCTGTGGTTCATAAGCTCAATGAATAAACAGGGTCAGTTCACCCAGTAATTTTAGCGGGAAGTTTACCTATAAATTTAGGCCCATAAAGCCATGAACATAATTTATTTGACAAGAAAAGAGCTCAGTTTATCACTTCTGCATTCCATGTCAGCATGGTTTTGTTTTTGTCTCGCCAAATATCACGAGAGGTCACCGGGTCTCAGACTACACCGTAATGACGCAATGCACAGAAGTTTTTGACAGTCAGGGAGGGACATCAGGTGTTTTGAGATCGAAAATATGGATCAAAACTCATAAAACTGTCAGGTACGGATGCTAAAATAACAAGCTGAGTAGCTAGCAGGTCCTCCGCCAAGTAGCCTGTTTGAGAGCATACAGCATATACGCTTCCAATATCTCCTTAAATATAACTTGGAAAGTTGATATGTGTATGTGGAAAGAGACGTTCATCTGGAATTGTTGAGACATTGATTTGAGGAGGTTTGGGAAGCAGTAATGGGTAGTGTAACACTGGAATGTAAGTCTGTAGTTGTATATGGATTTGTGGATGGTGAGGTTTATAAATCGATGAGTGGAATAGATCAAGATATCGCGTTCACAACACAGATGGGTACAATATGGGTGAGTGAAATCCAAGATGGTCAATGGCAGCCATCTTGGATTACATGCTACCTCAATGAAAATCAATACCAATCGCTGTCTAACTGATGTGAAGCACCGTCTCGAGTTTGAAGTTGAATGGTCAAATTGTTGTCGAGATATCACGTTCACAAGATCCGAGACGGATGGAATCCAATATCGTCAATGGCAGCCATCTTGGATTTGTACCTCAGTGAAAATCAATACCAATGGCCGTCTAATTGATGTGAAGCACATTCTCAAGTTTGAAGTCGATTGGTCGAACTGTTCTCGAGATATCGCGTTCACAAGATGTGGGATGGACAGAATCCAATATGGTCAATGGCAGCCATCTTGGAGTATGTACCTCAGTGAAAACCAATACCAATGGCCGTCTAACTGATGTGAAAAACCTTCCCTAGTTTGAAGTAGATTGGTTGATTTGTTTTTGAGATATCGTGTTAACAAGATGTGGAACGGAGTGAATCCAATATGGTCCATGGCAGCCATCTTGGATTACGTATCTCAGTGAAAATCAAAACCAATGGCCGTTTAACTGATGCGAAGCACATTCTCAAGTTTGAAGTGGATTGGTCAAACTGTTGTCGAGATATCGCGTTCACAAGATGTGGGATGGACAGAATCCAATATGGTCAATGGCAGCCATCTTGGATTACGTACCTCAGTGAAAATAAATACCAATGGCCGTCTAACTGATGTGAAGAACCTTCCCAAGTTTGAAGTCGATTAGTTGAATTGTTCCCGAGATATCGTGTTCACAAGATCTGGGACGGATGGAATCCAATATGGTCAATGGCAGCCATCTTGGATTACGTACCTCAGTGAAAATCAATACCAATGGCCGTCTGACTGATGTGAAGAACATTCGCAAGCTTGAAGTTGATTGGTGGAAATGTTCTTGAGATATCGCGTTCACAAGATGTGGGACGAACAGAATCCAATATGGTCGATGGCGGCCATCTTGGATTACGTACTTCAGTGAAAATCAATACCAACGGCCGTCTAACTGATGTGAAGCACCTTCTCAAGTTTGAAGTCAATCGGTCAAATTGTTCTTGAGATATCGCGTTCACAAGATGTGGGACGGACAGAATCCAATATGGTCGATGGCGGCCATCTTGGATTACGTACCTCAGTGAAAATCAATACCAATGGCCATCTAACTGATGTGAAGCACCTTCTCAAGTTTGAAGTCGATTGGTCGCATTGTTCTCAAGATATCGCGTTCACAAGATGTCGGACGGACGGCACGACGGACGGAAGGACGGACGGCTAGCATTTCCAAGTCCTCCCACCACTTCGTGGCGGAGGACAATAAATTATCATATCTAGTTTCCTAATCAGCTAACTTGAGGACTTATTTTGACAGATTTTAGCGCTTACATCAGTGAACGGTCATGTAAATTCACGGTGCAGTGTGACAAGTGGGGAACCTGAAACGTCAAAAATGCTGGTCACTTCTCTCGTCTAATTTTCCTAGAAATATGCCTAAATATCTCTAAAATGTTCCCAAACTATTAAATATAATAAATATGGAGTTCAACAACACTTGGGCAGAGCATATAGTGTAGGTTCTGTGTTTAGTTACATATATATAAAAGAACTGTGCCCAAGACCAAACTGATACATTTTAATTGGTTGTGAGATAAGAAACAATCTCTCAATCTGTCTCGCAATCTCTGATCTTCGAATGGTTGTCTGTCATCTTTAGCCATAAACTCTGTGATATATTGTGATAATCACCTTTTACAAGGTGCAAACTGAAATTAGTGAACCATCGTAAATAAAATGGAAACTCCACCAAATTAAACTTATCTGCTGGTAAACAACTCAATTTTTGTGACTAAAAATGAGTAGCAAATCTAGATCTGTTTTTTAACAATGAAAAAACTGGTAATCTGAATAAATCTTAAAAAACCCACTGTCTAAAACAGGGACAAAGATTGTTGGGGAGGTTGGGAAGAGAGAAGGAGTGCATAATAGTTAATCAAGGGCAGATAAGGTTGACAGATGATTATATTTTCATCTACAAACAACAGTTCATGTTATACACACTTTTATACCTAAATAAAGTGATTTTCAGGTTAGAAGTTATGATGGTCGTACAATTGTCGACATTTTGGTAGCCTCAGCTGGTTTGCTTTTGAGATAATTGCTGCATTGCATTAAACAAGGACAATCAAAGAAGACTAATCTCAGTATGTGTGGAAAATGATACCGACCAGATGTACAGTGTAACACCATAATGTTACCACAACAGATCATAACCCGACAAACAGTGGACAAAGCCAAACAGAAGCCATGTGGAAGATCAATGCTCATCTCAATAGGAAGATCTGTGGAAAGCTACCATACAATTTAACCCTGTTTGTCTGTATTCACGCTGATCAAAGCGAGCTCTGAAGTCTTTAGGAGTCCCGGTGATGGCGGAATTCATACGGAAATTGGAAACACACTGACCACGCTGTGTGCTGATTCAAGGTTATAGAGAGTCAGACCCCTGAGAGAAGACTTTTACTCCACAGAACTCAGAAATGATAAAGTTGTTTGTTCATACAGCCTTCATAAAACATACCTCCTGTAATATGATATAAAACAGGCAGTAAAACATGCGAGATATTCTGTATGAAACGATCATGTAGAAGCGACAATGTATCATTGCTGTACAGAAGAAGTGCTATTGTACTAATACTTACGGAGATTGTATGTATAATTATGGATATTGTAATAATACTTACGGAGATCTGGATCAACATCAACAGCATCTTTGTCCTTTTCATTAGAGTCCTTCCTTAATTTCGTAAAACTTGCTCTTTTTATCTGTAGGTAAGAAGAAAAGGTATCTTTCTTTTGTAAGAGGTGATGACAGAAATTTAATCTACAAGATTTAAGAATAAAAGATCTGTAAATACATCAAATTACCATTGAACTACTGCATGATCAGACAAGCAAAGAGAATTTCAGACAATAGAAAATTTATGTTTATATCCAATTATTTTCAGGATGACACTTTCTTGGTGAAGCAAAAATGTACTTGTGCTGGATTGGTCAGTTTGGTTTGGTTGTTTGAATTTTAACGTTGCACCTAACCTTATTGGTCACACGGCAACGATGACCCAAACAAACATACCCTAGCAAAACCCTAACCCTAACAAAAACCTAACCAAAACTACAAAAAAATTTGAATTTCGAATTTTGAAAATTAGGCTCTACAGACACTGATTGTTTGGTACTTTAATCTGTATGAGACTCCAAAGGGGAAATGAATGGTTTGATGGTTCTTGGGGATTCAATGATGATGTTTGTAATTGAGATGCAAGTAAGAATTGTTCACTATAAACATTTTGGAAAATTTGTTTTAACGAATCTAATAAAAGGGTTCACCCAGTGAATATTCATTAGAGAACGTAAGACAAGTGCTTAATTTATTTATGTTTGCCTAATCCAATATATACAATCAGTGTTTACTGTTAGGACACATCTCTTTCATTCTCATTACAGCCCATCTCATCCAGAAATTGAGTGGGAAAACAGGCCTGTTCAAGTTACAGCAAACAAACACTGTATGACAGGTCTCAAACCTGCTGCTGGTTAATGGCTGGCCTTTATGGAAGATCGCGTACCATTTGGGGTGTTTTCAAAGCTTAGCGCTGATAACATCAACTTGTGTGGTAGTGCAGGTAAACTAGGTGAAGCAAGACCAGAAATAACATCGGCAAACAACTTTGGACATTGTTATCAGTGCAATTCCATAAGTAATTTTGGAGTATTGATTAATTCAATTCTTTATTCCAAATAACAATAATATGGAAAGATTTCCGGGGCTAAATTATATGTAGGAAGATATTTTTTTGTCATTTAGGAAGTGATTGTATAACAGTTTTTTTTCATTATTTTGGGATTACACTATTTTAGTATAGCTAGCACAGATTCTAGTGAGAAAATTGGTGGGATTCGAACCAGAGACCACCAGAGTAAGGCACCCAACCACAAGCACTATTTGTCAGCGATCTAAACCACTCGGTCAATGGGCCTACCACATAAATAGGAGGTAGCTGACAATTATAATAATGAGGTACAAAGTCACTTTTCCTCCTGATTTAAAGCATGGACCCAGAGTTGTTCAGATGTTCATCATTGGAATGTCCCAGAATCAAGTGTTAGCCTTGACATTGTCCTAAAAACTGATATCATTGATCCAGGCTTCCTGCAGGCAACATGGCGGCAACCACATCGACCTCAGAAAGAGAACATGGCCACACAAATTGTAGCTTACCACCCTCAACGACAGTAAAGTAGTTGGTTAGTCTTCATTTAACAATCGTTTTGCAGGCCCAGTTTCAATTTTGTCTGTGTATTCAAAATGTAACTGTTGTCTAAAGTTAGAATCCTTCAGCATTTCAATGTATGAAGTGATTTGGTAAGGACGATCCTAACTTTTATAACAAGTTTCCCGGATTGGGAAGTAGCGAGCTAGGGACTTGGTGACGTTTGATATGTACCATGTATGTTGTCAAAATGGATATTTCTCATGGATTACCTCTGATAGAAGACATCTATCAGTGGAAATAAATGCCACAGTTTTTCAGTAAAATTAATCACATTTTGCAAGCTACAACTCAAGTTTGATATTATCAAATGGAAGGGTATATCTGAAGAATTTGAGACATAAATTTTGTCTCAATCCTCTAATATTTTGTTCAAAGTTGGGATATAGTATTTGGGAGAGTGGTAAAGCTGTTATTCTCACTATATATACTTGAACTGTTTTTTGATAAATGCACAGGAAGGAACTTGTTCCTACGAAGTAGGCTACAGACCGCAAATTGTCCGGTAATGAGTCCATCCGAATCCTTTCGTCGGCAAAATAAGGAGAACCGTTGGCATCAGAACCTTGATTTTTGGCATGAGCGTGCATTAGGGCATTGTTACCATCAAGTTCTGATCTGAAATAATTCTGATTAAAATTAGATTTATAATTAACACTTCAGTATATTGCTATATATATATGTAAGGTTTAGCCTGTAACATGTATTCTCTTTCACATCCAATCATTTCGTCATTGCCAAGAAAACTGTGGTCTGTTTTGCTCCAGCGTTTTATCGCCAATGAGTATCAGTTACTGTCCGTCTAAAAATACCCTGTCATTGAAATACAGTCCACTATGCCGCATGGCCCTATTACAGAAGATGTAGAGACGCTATTTATTCGTCTTTACCGGCTATGCTCAGGAGAATCACATAGAATCATTATTATCTTGTGCATAGAAGGTGTAGGGTCTTGAGTTGAATTACCGTAAACTACATAAATGCTACCTTTCTACTATAGTACTATATATAAAAATGTGTTGTATTGTTGGGAAAATAATGTGATTCAAAACGTTGTTTTGATCCTGGACAAGGGCACTGCACCATTAAAGAGATGTAAATGTATTTTCACACGTAAAGCTTGAAATCTACTAAACCTATATTATTCAATCTGTTTCCTTTAATTAAGAAATTGTAAAATTAAATCGGCGATCGTTATTTATTTTGGAATGAAGGCGCATTAAGAGACTGTTACCAACAAGTTTTGAGCTGACCTACTTTTGATGAAAATTTCTGGTGATTTTTGATGAAAAGCACTGGCGATTGACTTGGGCGGTGCCCATCTTAATATGAGCAGGATTTCAACTGGGGGTGGGGGTTTCCAAGAGTTCAGTTCGTGTTCGAGTCCTAATGCCTACTGTACTTCGTAGGTCCTGTGACGTTAGTCACACGTACTGCTCATGTTTAATAGTGTTGTAATAAATACTTGTGTTTATGCACTCATGCTGGGGTATTTAGTGAAGCCAAATTTTGATAACTTGGCCATGTTTTTCAATACTTTTATTTTTGTTCAGAAGTTAGAGATGTCTGGATACTTGGACAAAATCTGCTATCTACAGAGATTTGTTGGTTATCACCATTTCACTAAAACTTGCATACATGTATATTGTGCCAATTATATGATGATCTTCATGTTACAGTTTTTTTTTCTTCTGGTAATGTTATCAGATCAAATATGTCAATTGGCTGAGAGTTATGAGGAATGAAAGTTGAAAGGAATGAACAATATAGAGATATTGTATCTCGGGTCAAAGACAACAAATTGTATGCTCTGTCTAAAAAGAACATTTATGAACTGAGCAATGAATTGCAATTATCTGCTTTTTTAAAGTATCTGATTTAAAGACTTATTTTGTTCACTGGTATTTGTCTCTGCTTTCAGTCAAAGACAAATGGTTCATAAATTGCATCGCTTAATATTATCAAAAATCTTTTTACCATGCGACTCCAGCATATTAAGGCAATTCAGGATTGAGGTGAGTGGAGTGCACTGTTAACATGAAGTTTGAACCACATCATTGGACAGGTTTTTACATGGTACTATTTTAAACAATCAAAGAAGAGATACAGCCAATGATTTCATGGTGTGGAATTCTATAACATTGCCTGTGTAATTTGATCATAAATATGTGTGTTGATTTTTTAAGCATGAGACTTGAAAAAACAGCCACCTATTAAGATCTGATGACCCTGGTATTTAATGTGCACAAAACATGTATATAATTTGCAAAAAATGTTTAAATTGATCCTCCCATTGAAGAAATTGTCTCTTCTATTATATCACTGCATATATAAGATAGATCATTCTTGGAAAAACCATTAGAACCAAAGACAGATCAAATAATATACATATCTATAATTGCTTTTCTAACATTTAAACTATTGTAATCCTCTCCAATATGCCATAAGATGGATATTTCCAGGAGTGTAACAATCACTAGATTGGGAAGTGTAATAGACTGGCCCCAGCAGCTCATAGAGTATGATCAAGATGCTTATATCAAGTACCTCATATAAATACTCTATCAAATGGCAATGACATTAATGTAGTCATATTAAACCATCCCCATCCTCCCTCCCTCCCCCCCTACATCATCTTACATATAAGAACATGTTATTATGGCTGTGAGAGGAGACAATCTCTGGTGATGTTTTTGATCCCCTATGATAACCATATTCATCAGAGGCTCCAATCTAAATACCAGCCTCATCATCTTCACATTTACGTAAGTGGCTGCGAATATAGTAACGGAACACTTGGCCGTTCGCCAATTTCTGAGGGCCCACGTTGTGACCACATGCCGTCAAAAGCAACACACAAATGCACATGATTTCAGGCAGTGATATCCTGTGAGCGAAATGCAACAGTTACAACGAAAGAAAGTGAATTGTAGAGAATAATAGATACATTAAAAAATCACTACATGTACGTCAGCCATGACGTTTGATATTTATGTTCAATAATTGGTACCCAGCTACCAGCAGATATTTGTCTTCATTTTTTTAGGGTTACGTAGATAAAAACTAGTCTTGGATATTACTTGTACTAAATTGCATTTCACTATTTTAGTCACACCTGTTCCTTCTGTACAGTTAGTCATAAGAATGTGGGTACTCAAGTACTAATGTTATGCAATACAGTATCATACTTGTATATATGTGAGAAGGTAAGTCCCCTGACTAACTAGGATTGAGTACATGTAGTAGGATTTAACGCCATTTTCAACCTTGTTTCAGTCATATGACGACAGTGCCTACATGTGCCAGAACACGAGAGTGCTCACAGTTCCTATTACCCTGGACACTGATCAGCCCAGCCAGTACAGCACCTAGATTGACCCCGTTCATGACCATTAGATTGATCATATTTGTGACTAACTAACTAGATTTATTGAACAGCTTTCACAAATAAGTTCTCCCTCAGGTTTGAGGTGAAATTATCAACACCAGTCCAACTTTATACAATGAATGATAACTAGCAAAACAGATAAAATACTGTAGTTTACTTAATCTTCATGGAAATTTACTTTCGTAGTTTTATTTTCAAAACAACTTCACAGCATTTAACTTTTACGGAAAATTCAATTTTATTGTTGTGTTTCCTGTGACAGTCCGTCCTGAATCATCTTCAGTCCTTTATTTAAATATTTATATTATGCTGTGACACTGAACAGTCCGGTACTAATCCGCTCAGGGAAAACAATGCTAGCTGAGGGAATACAGACGAGGACGTACCATCCAAGGGTTGAATTCCCCACTTGCATTTGTCTCTGAAGTCAAACTACTGGGTAGGAGGTGAAGGTGGCTTGAGAATATGGTACTCAAGAAGGCAGCGATCCTAAGTTAAGCTGTAAGTGTACACGCTATTTGTCACTGTCATTACATCTGACACTGTTGATAATTAGTTCAGGTATTGCAATGTTAGCGCCAATGTGCTGGCACAACGACCAGTAATCGAGTGTTGGGCTTTGGATCACTTTCAAAAGCAAAACAGTCTTGCCAACAATGTCAGTGTTTCATTACAGTACCTTCCAACTTTTCAAATTGACACTATAATCTGTGTACATACTTCTAAAACTCGTCTACATAACTCACCTACTTTCACTTGCCCTCTTTTTGGGTGCAAATTCTTCACAGATGCAACTAAATTTTGGATTAATAATCACAGATTATGCCATATTAATAAGACTATATAAAGCTTATAGCCACACGATTTGAGGAACAGGATTCAAATTAAGGAGAGATGCTTGCAGGCAATATTATTTTTGGACATATTTTAACCATAGTATCAAGCAGGATTCTCGTCCATCTTGCAAAATGTTTTTTTGTCAAGACTTTCAATGATCTCAATAACTTTTCCCCCAAGACTTTCAAGTATTACATACACAGAAATGTCTTGTATTCTCCATACTTGAATGTTCCCAAACAGTATACAATAATGTAAGAAAGATGAAATTCAAATTATTTCCAGGACCGACAGACAAAAATCTGGAATGCTTTCGAGGCCTGGAAATTGGTAGAGTAAAATTCAAGAATTTCCCAGGTTTCGACAAGCACTTGTGGAAACTCTGTCAAGGACAAAATTCAAACGGTGTATATTTTACCATCATACTGTTTACTCCACACATTTTCTCCAAAGTGGGAGCTAGCAGAAAATTTTCTATTTACATTATGTATTTTAATAGCAGTGAATTGAGACTATTTTCCTTTGATAAAAAGGGATATCAAATTTACATTTTGTGAGTTATCCTCCCGGGTTTCACTTGGGGAATATTTGTGATTTGCAATCATATTAAAATCCTATCAATCATATTAAAATCCTATATGTACATGTATTTACGAACAGGAATAGAGCAAGATACAAAAGGACCCGGCATGGTTTAGTGAGGTTTTGGTTCCCAATAGTTGAGGTTTGGTATATTATCTTGTCGTATGGAGTATTTTCCAGGCTCTAGGGCTTATTGGTTTGAATAAAAGCATCTCTAAGTTCAACTGTTGTGTATTGGTGCAAAATAATCTATTTTGCGGTGAAAACAGCACCTTTTTCTCTCCATAAACATGTGAAGCCAGACTAGAACTCTATTGTTTTTGTACCAACAACTAGCTATATTTCGTGGTAAAATTTATCTTGGTTATGAAAAAGGGTGTTATTTGCCCCTCAAAATAGATGCTATTGCACAAACACACTACTTCAAGTTGCTCTTATTCAAAATCCTTAATACTCGTGATCTGAAAAATACAGTCTAGCCTTGCTATATTAGGTGCCTCGATATAACGCTGATTCTGATATAAGGCAAGTGCTGTTGTGCCCCCCAAAGTAACAAATGCATGTTATTTCAACCCTTTTATAAGGCTGAAAATCTATAAGGTGGTTCAAATTTGGTCCCCCAATAAAAGCATCATAGCGAGGTTACACTGTAAATAAGACATCAGATGGTATACCTCCTACTGTCAGATACACCCACAGTTACCCACAGTTACCACCCACAGTTACCACCCACAGTTACCCACAGTTTAGGAGGTTACAAACTCTGACAATGGGAGAATGGTTAGACATATGACAAGATAATATACATTTAACTCTCGGCTATTTTATGGATAACAACTTCTTTTATTGCTCTGGTGCACTAAACATTGAAACTAACAAAATTTCTTTCGTAGGCAATATTTGATTTTGGCACTGCAAACCACATCTAAAGTTCACTGCATCAAGTCCTTTGTCCAAAATGGCAATTAATGACACTTGATTTCCTTGATGCAACAATGATATAATTTGCATGAGAAGCAATGATATAGTTCGTATGAGAAGCAATCTGCCAGTATCCAGTAAGAATGTTGGCAAGTGAGATCTTAGCTAGCTCTATCTCATACTATGAGAGAGAGATCTATAGGATGATAAGCTACGATAACACATGCTACTCTCCCACTTCCAAGTGCCAACAGTCCATGATATTTTGTTGATGTACAGTCTGTTTACTGTGTATTATTATCAAGCAGTCTATACATCTTCATAAAACTGTAACTGTAACTTACTTAAAACGATTTTATTGGTTGAAAACAGTAACACCATCAGCTTCTGCCTGAAAATCATTACAATATCTGGGTGATTCAAGCATTGTGCACTTGCATGTTAGGCAACTTTCAACATTATTTGATGATGGTGAGAGCATTAGATGAACAAATACATGTAGAGGATTTTACATGAAAAGCTGAATAAATTTTGACATGGATTTGCAGACTTCATGCCAGGGGTAACCAAGAATAAATATAAAGGGTTTGAATTATTCGGAACGATTTATTAGTCGAGGAGATCGAGAAAGAAATAGACTGTCCATAAATTTTTAAATGACAACCATTCACTTAAGTTTTACTGAAGTAATTTTTCAACTGGTTGATAGTTTCTCTCAGATACAAAAAAATATTCAAGCAAGAAATATATAAAATACAACTAAGGGTTTTAAATTGGTGCATCATCCATCAAACTAGGTGTATTATTTTTGTTTATTGTTAACTTTTCTGACACTATGTCGATTTTATAAGGACTGTCCAGCCTGACAGAGGGGCAAACAAAATACAACCAGCCCTGCACATGGGTGACAGGATTAGAGTTAAGAACACTTGTTTTTGGGCCTTGGCACTAGTCAAAAGTCAAAGCCGGAAAATGGTCAGCCAGTATATAAATATAAAACCTAGGTTGGAAACTGTAATGTCAACAGCCATGGGGTTAAAATAGCAGTTTTCAATCCCCCATATCAGAACTAATAATCCACAAAGAGAAAAAATGAGATTATCTTTGTAAACCCACAGCTGAACTCTTCCATTTAAGACAAAAATAATATTTTGGTGGCCTTTCCCCTTAAAGGTATCTTATACAACATTATATAATAAGTGAAGTCTATCAATCTTGAAGTATTACTGTCTATTTTCATCCATCCACAGCAACAACACCAGCCCCAATTGATTACATCACATCCTCTGCTGTAGCTAAAACTAGCTTGCTTCAACCTGGCACTTTTCTGCTTGCTGGAGGTTTACGTCTGTTGCTTGCTTATATTTGAAGCCACAGATGCAGTCAGGCCAAACTTTAAATCCAACAGCTGCGTTATTTTTTATGCAAGTGCAGCACGAGCCATATACCTGGCTGCTGTCTGTTGGGGAAGAGTGTCGGGGCAGGAGGGACCCAATCGTCAAGTGTCACACTTCTAGCTTGTTAGACTTCTGATAATAAGTATATTAACCGTCTCAGAACTTGTGACTGGACATGGTCAAGATTGATGGAATATGACTGTCTGTATAATTGTTTACACTACAGAAACTTCAGCAAAACATCTCACAAGCCATTCCAAATAATTCACACTGGATGAGAGCTTAAAAGCCAGGAGTATCATCTTGAGAAGATGCCTAAAACTTTTCCTTTGAAGTACCAACTAATCTTGTGTATCTTGAAAAGTTTCATCAAGAACAAACCCATGACAACAACAAGCATTCAAACCATCACTATGTTTCAAGCCCTCTTTCTGGTATCTTTAGAGCTACAATATACAACTGTATGTATTCTACAGAGAGGTCTGACTAAACACCACAAATAACCGTAAACAACCGTAAATAATCCATGTAGACTACTGTAAACAAATGAGAACCACCGCATCAATATTTAGAAAGTAGTAATCATTAAGATATTCAAATATTTATTTATAATTATTATGGAAGGTTAGGTATTCGTGTCAGTGAATATTCGCCCAGGTCAGATAGCTAGGTTGATGCCATTGAGAACTTCAATATAATAATGGTGAACACGGTGCCTGTGAAGCACTTAATATTAATGTGATTTAATGAGAATTGGTATAAATAGTGAACTATTTCAATCTATTTCAAGGATAATGCGTTCTTACAAAAGTTCTCCAAGTGGGAATTTTGCGGCACTTGTACTGTTCTATACAAATGTTGATCGAATTAAAAATAATAGTAATCACTGTAGCCCCTTGAGTGTCCATATCTGTAAGTGTCGCCCATTGAGTGTCCATATCTGTAAGTGTCAAAGACCCATCATGCCAGTGGTATAGTCATATTTTCAATCGTCAGGTGAAACACCGCTTACAATGTGGTGTGTTTATGGTGCAGTCCAGCTGAATGAATGATCGATGTATTTTGAAGATGAGAACATCCCAATTGCTCAGCATCTATATACAAGTAGGCGCCTTTGAATCGATTACTGTTTGTACCCTGATTCCGGAAACAAATGTGTTGCTTTTATCTCCCATCATACATCTACCAGTAAATATCAACAGGAGTTTCGTCCACTTCCAAATAATTTTCGAAGAAACATTTTGTATGGCACACATTCTATATAACAGCTAGGCCTATTTTTGCAGTCACAAACACAGGAAAAAAATCATGAAGAAATCATTATGAAAACGGTAATGTATTATCATATTGATTTCATCAAATTATATGAATGGTGAAAGACTGTATGATGTAGGTGTATCAAATTGTTTGCAGTTGTTTCTCGCTTGTTTACAGCTTGTTTATGGTAGGTTACGGTTGTTAACATCACTTTATGGTTGTTTGTGGTGTCAAGTCAAACAGATAAAAAGATCATTTGGGGTAGAATCAGTGACACAAGCTGTATTCATGGAAAAGATAAAGAGTGAGTGAGTAGAATTTAAGGATGTCCGCTGGTGGTAAATCAAAGTAATTAACTTTTTGAATAATGTGTGTTATTGCATTCATAATTGTGTAATATGAGAAAAAACAAAGAAAAAAATATAGGTTGCTGTGCATTTTTGAGCTGTAGGCAACGTTAAGTGGACTGACCCATGCTCAATTTGGTAACACAGAAATCATAGGGAATAGCCCTAGTTTTGAAGCATATTCATGAAAAATTCATATAAATAGTTTTTAACTTTTTCTTATATTCTAACTGTTTGCAGATAATCACAATGTCTATCAAAATTTAGCAAATTGGATGGATGTTGGTGTGCAAAATTCTCGGCTAGAAGGCTTTTAAAGGAAATCCCCATCTCTTAACCTAGGGAAGGGAGATAACCCAATAGAAAAACAGGCAAAATGGCTGCCAAAGGCAAAAACCATCAGCGGACATCCTTAACGTCGTTTTCAAAAAAATTTCAGTAATATCAGGACGGTGCCTACATGTGCCAGAACACGAGAGTGTCCACAGTTCCTATTATCCTGGACACTGGCCCAGCTAGTACAGCACATGGTCACCCATCCAAGTATTGACTGAGCTCAACGTTGCTTAACTTCGGTGATCTGATGAGATCTGAAAAACAACCTGTCACAGGAACTGTATGGGGACAATCAGTCAGAAATGGTTGTAGCATTTTCTCAAATATGCCATACGTCACCTTGGAGACCGAATGAAATGCAACTTATTCTTCAATATTTTACCAGACAACTCCCAGTTTTTCCATGGAATTGCATGAAGCAATATTTCTTAACAGTATATTTCATTGTATTGGGATTCACTAGTAAAGCACCTACTCTAGTGCTGAAAATTGGTCGAGTCCCAAACATTATTCAAACCAGCGACCATCAGAGTAAGGCACCCAACCGCCAGCACTCTTATGTCGGCGATCTAAACCACTCGACCAACAGGCCTCTCACAAAAATAGGAGGTAGCAGACCGGCAGTCTTGAAAGCGAACATATAATGCTCCTCTGATGACTGTAATGACACAGCTGAATACATAAGAAGATATCTGTTGTCATTTAGAAATTGATCGAATAACAGCTAGTACTTTCATTATTTTGGGATTACACCATCTTAGTATAGCACAGCTAGGTTCAATGCCGAAAATTGGTCAAGTCCCAAGCGGGATCGAGCCAGCGACCACCAGATTAAGGCACCCAACCGCCAGCACTATATGTCGGCGATCTAAACCACTCGGCCAATGGGTCTTCCACAAAAATAGGGTATTGTATGTTCGCTTTCAAGACTATGGGTCTGATACCTCCTATTTTTGTGGGAGGCCTTTGACCGAGTGGTTTAGATCGCCGACATGTAGTGCTGGAGGTTGGGTGCCTTACTCTGGTGGTCGCTGGTTCGAATCCCGCTTCTGACTCGATCAATTTTCAGCACTGTGCTATACTAAGATAGTGTAATCCCAAAATAACGTTATACTATCACTTTCTAAAAGTCAAAAGAAATCTTCCTATGCAATATTTCTTGATCAAATGTGCTAGTGTTCCTTTAATGATTGTCTTATCATTCAATTCATAACTGCAGGGGCATTGTGTGTGAAATCATTCTCACTATATACTAAGGGGAAAAGGGAAATCATCTTGGCAAAATTTCACCAAGTTTATTTTGTACGGCTGCAAATTTTATTGGTTCAGAACAACTCGATCCCAATATTATATTCACCATTGATATTGATGGCAGAAACATAACATTTATGCCATCAGCCAAGCATGGTGCCTTAGCATAATGCACTAAATAAACTACAGTATCCACTTTTATTGCTGCTCGATTTCAGACTATATTAGAAATCTTATCATGAAATGAAAGAAATCATAAATCTGATACACAGTTGGAGTATTGGTTAACTAGAGAAGAGGATGTAGACAGGTGGTGAAAGGTTCATCTCGCTGAGATTTGGAAATCTGTCCGTATGGCCTGCTGAGGAATATTTCGGAATTAGTCTGAGCATTGGTAGACCATAAGATGGCACAGCTACAGACTGGTGCTTTGAGAAATGTGGTCATTGAGAGACAATCATTCAACAGGATTTATATGATTCAAGCTGAACTTTACAGAACTCCTGCTCTAGACTAACAAATATATATTGGTTATAAACACAACTAATCTTGCCCAATATTCAGTTGCCAGTATAACTAGATTCTGCAATGTTAATTACCTATTTCCTAATTATGAAATGTAAGTTTCTAGATTTGTTTTAATATATCTGTTAATTAACTGTTTTGTTTACTTGTCCCAATGTAATATTAAAATGCAGTGCTGCAATATTTAAAGCACGTAACTACGCTCAGTATGGAACAGAATCTTAGGTTGATTTAGACATTTAGACATCCGATCTATAGGATCCATAGATCTATTACTCTTCACACTAATGACATTCTTGAACTTTTGATGGATCCAAATGGCTTTTAAAATAAATTATTTGAAAGGGATTAACATTCACAAAGGTAGGTACCGGCCAGTATGACTTATCTTATTAGTGTCTGTAATTCCACTTAAGCCAGTGCTAGGGACTGCGTGGATATTTAATAGTCTCCGCATGAACAGCTGTAATAAAAGTGCGGCTGAGATATTAAAGCTACGTCCGAGACCGTGTTCTGAATATGAGGTGCCAAAGAAAGCTTGCCTGTGCTTTTTAGTGACCAGACATTGTCAATTTTTCCCACCTGTTGCATATTGCTCCAATTTATGACCCAGCATGAACAGGAGTAGATACTAGTAGAAACATTTGAGAGTCTATGAAGCTGGTTCAAAAACTATCCCAAATACTCCACAGAATACATCAAGATAGTTAAAAAATATTGCCATTTTGTCTGATTGCCGTTTTTGGGTGATCACATGGATACGGCATGCATATTATTCCGTCTAGGTTCTGGGTTACAGCCAGAAATTCCCCAGTACAGCTGTACTTCCTTTAGGCTTGACAGTAAAATATGAACAATTTACTCACCAATGATCCTCCTTTGCTTTTATCTTTGTCTTTGTCACGGTCTCTTTCTTTGTCCTTGTCCTTCTCTGTCTTCTCCTCTGTGCTCTTCAAAGTTTTAAACGCTTTCTTCCACATTCCTTTAATTGATGCAGATGAAGCCTTTTTGGAATCTTGATCAACACCGTCCACGGTTCCATTTTGCTTGGGAGTTAACATTTCCACCTGTGGAATTCATAAAGGAAATTAGTAATCAATATCACCATTTAACTGCCATTGGTAATCAATATCACCATTTAACTGCCATTGGTAATCAATATCATCATTTAACTGCCATTTCAAAACCTCTTATGCAACCTGGGATATCTTCCAGTATAAAAATGCTGATTGGTTGTTTTTAAATTTTCAAAAACAATTTGGCTTATTCCATTGGTCCCATCGTCATTCCATTTGAGGACGCACATCCTGCAGCTGCTGCAAAGTAAGTAACTTTGTCATGTTAGTCATCCTGCAGACATCAAGCTATGGAACTTCTGGGTAGAAAATCCTTAATATACAAGTACCTGAAGTTTGGGCTATCCATTGGTAAAACATATTCAGGGGCACCGGAGAAGGTGACATGCTTCCGATGTAATTGTAGGATAAGATGACTGTGTATTTTCAGAGTAGCATGAAAATATCAAGAGAAACCAGTACTTAATGCAGTAAGGAACTGTTCACAAAAGTGATCCGTGATTCTGTCAAGGACACGATGCATGGAGGTAGGTCTGTTCACATAGACTGATACCACGAAACTGACGTAGGTAGCTTATGAGGAGAACAATTCAAGCAGTCAAACGGCAGTACTGCATTCCAAGCAGGAGAGAGAGAGAGAGAGAGCTAGAGCACTGCAGTTAGAAGACAAAAAAAAAATAGGAGAGAGAAAATCTGAACTTTGGGAAGGTGTATATATAGGTAAGATAAATGATATTTACAGTGAGGCGAAGAAAAATATAGCAGACCTTTCATCCATGAGCTCGTCTGAGCTTACATAAAATATCGTGTTCCCCGGTCAGACAAAGTGGTTTTCTATACACCTACTACTGTACAACTATCACTTGTGTAAATGACATCAGAGAGGCCGTAACATGAAGAGTCCAGGAATTATTTTTATCATCTCCCCTTACGTAATGGACAAATTGGTCCATTATGTTAGTTCACAGAGAATCATGTGTCGCTAGTTAACCAGCCTTCGGTGTGGTATAAACATGTAAGCGTAGTCAAGTTGGCATCCATATAACTTTACTTTGTTAGAGAGTGAGTGTGAGTTAGAGTTCAGCGCTATTTCGGCCATATAGCGACGATATAACTACAGTGTAACCTCGCGATATTGCTTTTATTGGGGGACCAAATTTGAACCACTTTATAGATTTTCAGCCTTATAAAAGGGTTGAAATAACATGCATTTGTTAATTTGGGGAGCACAGCAGCACTTGCCTTGTATCAGAATCAGCATCATATCTATCGAGGCACCTTATAGCGAGGCTAGACTTGTAACTACAATATGATTAGCTGGACATGTGTGATTATCCATGTACTGTCATCATGTAGAGGAAATTAATCTTCCCCTTGTGGCAACAGACATGGTACAAAACTCATGCTGCTCACCCACTTCGGGATATACAATGTATTCCAGTCTCAGTAAAACTTGCACAAGATTCATTGATGCAACATTAAAGGATTCTATACCCACCCTCAGGTCCAGGTATATTATACCCACCCTCAGGTCCAGGTATATACCCACCCTCAGGTCCAGGTATATTATACCCACCCTCAGGTCCAGGTATATTATACCCACCCTCAGGTCCAGGTATATTATACCCACCCTCAGGTCCAGGTATATTATACCCACCCTCAGGTCCAGGTATATACCCACCCTCAGGTCCAGGTATATACCCACCCTCAGGTCCAGGTATATACCCACCCTCAGGTCCAGGTATATACCCACCCTCAGGTCCAGGTATATTATACCCACCCTCAGGTCC
>JAVTVY010052919.1:0-27606 GCA_036873755.1 Hanleya hanleyi | reverse complement strand
TTTTTTGTATATCATAAATGTATCGCTTCTGCATGATTGTCTTGCTCGGTACCTTAATTGTACATTGTATACGTAAGTGGAAACTGCCTATATTTTTTGTTACTCTTAAATATATGTACATGAATGATGTTTCATGGTCCACAGCTACAAATTTAGTTTCAACATAATTTCACTGGAAAATCTAGAAAATTCCTCTGAGCCAGGATGAATCTGAAGCAGTCAATGTTGATATACATGTATATAGATGTGTATTCACTCACATGTACACAATAATTTAATGTATCTATCATACGTTTTTTGTGTTACGGTAGAATTAGTGTGAATATCGTTTCAGTAGGAGCTAATAGTTGTGCTTCCCTGACACTGGTTTGTGTTGAACAAGGACATTTATATTCAACACAGTCACAGACAGTGTTTATCTGTAATATGGAGGTATTTACTTCGAACATTCATTGATACACTAATTCAACAGTAATTGTTTCCTGAAACCAGGTCTCATTTTATTGATGAAAGTATTCTATTTCATGTGTATGATCAAACTACATGTACTATCAAACACCAGGCTTTCATGAGTAATTATTTTGTACTATATCTGGGATATGTATGTTTGAGCTAGGATGCATTGAAGTTGCTGATGATGTAGGCCTACATGTATATAAAGGCGTATTTACTTGAAAAGAGTTCCTGGAACATGCGCCATATGCCTAAACCAAGTCTCATTTCATTGAAGCAGTCCGTGATGATGTACATGTATATGAATGCATATATACCTGGAAACGTGTCCTGGAACATCATTATTCTGTTCCAAAGTAGTCTGGGAACATGTATCAATCGATATACGAGTCTGGAGAATGGATCATGCTGTACTTCTGTATTGACAATAATGTAAAATTAATAGTTGAAATTGACCTTAAAAAGTTCTTTCTTTTGTGGATTTTTTTTTGGAAACGTATTGAACTTTTGATAGTCTGTACCTTGTGTTTCCAGCTATCCAATTCTGTTCTAATATGAATAATGTGTATCTCTTGACAAGTGTCGGACAATGTCGCTCTCTGTTAGCAGCTGTGCTATATGTTGAATACCATAATTCATTGTCCAAGTCATTGATTCTATTTCATGCTTATGATGAAAATACAAATCAGACACCATTATCGTTTTCTTGTTCTTGAATAATTTAAAGGTTGCACATGTAACATTGTAAGAAGCTGCAAAAATGCCCTTTGTCCAGATCAAGCTTTCATTTTATTTAGAGCATATACATTTAGAAAATGGAAATTCCATACTTCCCAATTTAAAATAATTACAGGCAACCCAGTTACTTTGTCACAGAAAAGACATTTGATTGCAGAAATATGGTTTCAATCTGGCGATCTGAATGGATAAGCTTTTCCAAACTGATCGATATAATGGTGAATGGCTAATATGGATTGTATACCAAACTCGGGCTATACATCTACCCATGAAGTGAGCCAAAACACTTCAACTAACAAAGAGTAGAATTTAAATTATACAAATAACAATACAACTTCTCGATAGAAGTACATGTATTTCAGTAGTCATTATTCGGAAGAACCAATCAAAACCGGATATAGCTTAATATTTCATTGTCCATAGCATAACGATCTAGGGACATTTTCATGTTACCAGGTTCGTAGACTACATTGAAAACCTTTGAAAATGACAATTTAGAATTCAAGGGCTTGAAAAGCCTTAAAAACAAAAAATTATGCTAAAGACCTTAAAAATTGGTTGACTTTGTTAATTCAATTGTCAACTTGTACCTCAAAGTTCAACTATCCTTGCCATCATAGCCACATGTTCTGTAATAATCCAAAACATTTCCAAGTCTATTTGAAAGACAATGTTTGAGCAATAGATTCATTGATCGCTCATTCAAAATCATGTTTTAAGTTAAAAAAGAAAAGAAAATTGATCTGTATAGCTTCAATGACTGACGCTGAAAGTAAATGTACCGGTAATTCCCCTGATAATTCAATCACAGGAAGTTCACTTTTCAACTCTGGTATTCTAACACAGAGAAAAGTAACCTTCCCATTCTTCATTCAAATCGAAAAGTCCTATAATGACAAAATGAGACACTTTGTAGCTTGTGGCATATTGCCAGTTATGTGCCATTTTGCTGCACTTCCGGTGATTGAATTATTAGGGGAATGTATGCCTTGAAAACAGGAACTGTTTCTTTTAACATTGGAAGCTTCCAGGTGTACTAACCCTGTTGTTATTATTATATGATACACAAATGAATCAAAGCACCTTTAGTCAGTGTAAGGTACTTTATATGGGAAAAAATCTTCAAACCACCTTTTCAAGTTCAGGGCCTGTAATATAACATTTGTGTATTGAGACCCTGAGCCACTATACAGTACCCTACTTAACATGGCACACCACATTCTATGTGCAGTAAGGCACTGAGCTCTGGATAGGTGGGTATCATTCATTGCTACAGTACAACCTGCAATGTTGCCGGCACTCTTGAGAACATGTGCATTGATGACGGGATATTATATCAACATATACATGTAAGGAACAAATCTCTGATCTATTACATACCGACCGCACTGCGGTGGTCTAATGGTTAGAGCGTCGGCCTCGTAAGCGGTAGGTACTGGGTTCGATCCCAGGCCGGGTCATACCTAAGACTTGAAAAATGGAACTTGTTGCTCCCTCGCTTATGCTCAGCATTAAGGGGATAGAACAAGGACTGCTTCGCTCGGTGTCGGTATAATGTGACTGAGTGGGGTGTCGTGTCTACCTACGGCATGATGTTTCAGTGGGACAGCACTATAAAATGGCAGCATTAGATCTGCTGTGTTACAAGTAGGTACCCCTGCCCCTCCCCTCCCCTACCTTCCCTTCCCCGTCGTGATATAGCTGAAAAAATGTTGAAAGCGACGTTAAACCCTATTCACTCGCTCACTCTATTACATACCAATTGCATATACAAAATAGGATGGGGTTTTCGAAGTCCACGAGTTCTAGTTTTTCTCAAAATTATGGCAAATGAAGAGCTTTCTGTTTAGGTAAATTGTACATGTAGGCCTCTACATGTATACATATACATCTACATGGTAACTTTGCTCCAGTTGTCAGCTGTCATTGGATGATTATGAAAATTGGTACACATGTTTTTTTATGATTAGAGGATGTACCTGTGCTATTTTTGACAAGAAATATTAATTTTTCTCCAAATTATGGCAAATGAAGAGTTTTCTGTTTAGGTAAATTGTACATGTAGGCCTCTACATGTATACATATACATGTACATGATAAGTTTGCTGCAGTTGTCAGCTCTCATTGGATGATTACGAAACTTGGCACAAATGTTTCTTATGATTGGAGGATTTACTTGAGCTATTTTTGAGATGAAATATTAATTTTTCTCCAAATTATGGCAACTGATTGAGTTTTGCGTTTAGCTGAAGTGCACATGTACATCTGTACACCACAGTTTGCTGCAGTTGTTGAATGATTATGAAACTTGGTACACATGTTTCTTATGATTAAAAGATGTACCTGTGATATTTAGGAGATGAAATATTATTTTTTGTTCAAATTTTGAGGGTTTTGTCTTAATCTGCCAATAATAATGCACAAGTATATACATGTACACGGAAAGTTTTCTGAAGCTGTCAGCTTTCATTGGATGAGTTTGACACTTGCTACCCAAGTTCAATGTGATTCAAAGATGTGCATGTGCTATTTAAGAAATATGACATTAAATATGAAATTTTTTCCTAATTATTGCAGTTTAGACTTTGTATCTTTCCATTGATAAGGTTTTTGTTGGGCAAAAATTTACAGGTAGATCTGCACATGGAAAGTTTGTTGAACCTTTCGTGGGATGATAAAAAACTTGGTGGACATGTTTCATGTTTTCCTAGGTCACAGCTCTCCCGCAGTAATCCCACACGGGACTGACCTATCCAGCAGTAATCCCAAATGGCATTAGCCTATCCAGCAGTATTGCCATACGGGACTGACCTATCCAGCTGTAATCTCAAGCGGAAATCAACTATCCAGCAGTAATCCCAGACCGAACTGGTCTATCCAGCAGTAATCCAATTTGGGACTGGCCTATTCAGCAGTAATCTCACACAGGACTGACCTATCCAGCAGTAATCCCAATGGCACTGGCCTATCCAGCAGTAATGCCACATGGGACTGACATATCCAGCAGTAATCTCAGACTGGACTGGCCTATCCTGAAGTAATCCAACATGGGACTGGCCTATCCAGCAGTAATTCCACACAGGACTGGCTTATGCAGCAGTAATCTCTCATGGGACTGACCTATCCAGATGTAATATGACACTGGATTGCAATTTGCAGCAGTAATCCCACACAGGTTTAGCCTATCCAGCAGTAATCCCACACGGGACTGGCCTCCTCAGCCATAATCCCACACAGGATTGCCGTATGCAGCAGTAATCCCACACGGGACTGCCTATGCAGCAGTAATCCCACACGGGACTGTCCTATCCAGCATTAATCTCATAGGAGACTCATCTATCCAGCAGTAATACCAGACAGGACTGCCCTATCCAGCAGTAATCCCACTTGGGACTGGACTATCCAGCAGTAATCCCACTTGGGACTGGACTATCCAGCAGTAATCCCACAGGTGACTATCCATCAGTAATAACATGGGACTGGCCCACCCAGTGGTAATCCTACACAGGACTGGCCTATCCAGCAGTAATCTCACATGGGACTGAACTATGTACCAGTAATCCGACAGCACTGACCTATCCATCCTACATGGGATTAACTTTTGCCAGTAATCCTTCATGGGACTGATGTTATTGTCTGTACCAGATAATCTATTCCAGACATTATTGTCTGTACCACATCACCTATTCCAGACCTTATTGTTTGCTCTTCATGTATGCTTTCAATACTGCTGCACCTTTGGCGGATGACCCCGCAAGGCGAGATGTTGGGGTTCTCAGAACGCTTGTTCAAGACCAGCATACAATTTGGCGTGGTTCTCCATGTCAGGAATTTTGTTCTGGACAATTGGTTGACTTTTCTGTATTGCAAAGTGATTGCGATATGATTAAACACGGCCGTCACGGTTTATATAGCCTGGAATCAAAACTGACTTGTGGCAGATGAGTGACTGCTGACACGACTTTTTTTCAAAACTGATGAGTCGGAAACCTCAACAGTGTGACAAGTATATGCCTAGCTTATGTTCGGACAGCATTGAGACAGTATACGCCTTAACCCCTGCACATAATGACGAGATGATTGTAATCATTAACTTGTGATCATGAGACAAAGGGCTAATCACGATCTGATTATTGTGAGTGACAGAGGAGAATCATTAAACAAATAATTTACAATTCTATCAAATGGAACTTTATTAGGTTGGTTTATACTGTGGCAAATCGCCCTGACATAATATTTTGAGAAATCGTATGGATGCTATGTTCTTTGCTACAATTTCTCGCTTTTTTGCATCATTTCGCACTATATGTGCGGATACTCTATAACGACACGACCGAAACTACGAATTTTCTGTAATAAGCACAAATACGCTTTCGGTTTGTAAAAGACTACAATATGCCTGCATCCGAAGCACACGTTCTCAAGTATAATTGCGCAATTTGCTTCACCGTCTCCGAAAAGAGAACTTGCGGTAGATACATTTATATGAGCTTCCGGTCTGTGCAGTTGCGCATAAACCGCGAACTTGCGGTGGCTACAATTTATATATGACTCTACCGGTCTGTGCAGTTCCGCATAAAAAATCGAATATGATAAGTTATTACATAATTACCCAGCAAGTTATTTCATATTTATTAAAGGCACGACAAATAAAACTATTGGCCCGATCTATCTCAAAAGAAAATATCACCCAATGAAGACTGTCTCAAACTTTGCGCTCCGTGACTCCATCTTCCATACACAAATCGCTCTGAAAGTTTCGTAGAATTTGGAAGATTTGCGATATCTGTGTTGCATGCATGTGCATTAGGTCTATATGACGTAGAATTATTACCACTATCGTTTCTCTCGGTTTCCATGGTTGTTTTGATAACTGCTCAAGCTTTATTTCTTTCCTCTTTCCGTGAATGAATGAGTGAGTATGGTAGATTAAAATAATGTATAACGAGTACGGGAAGCCGTTCGGCATGGGCAATTTATGTATAAATGCTATATATTAATTGTGTGCTTAGTTTGAAGTCCTCTTTCGGGAGAAAGTGAGTGGCTCTGAAAAGAGCCTTTTGTTTTCTTTCAAAATCATAAGATTTCAATGATCAGACATTTTCCTCGTCCATTTCCATCTCCTCAAGCATGTCATCCACAGCTTCTGGTCCATACAGCGTACACCGAAGACTTGTCACCAGGTCAGCTTTGTTGCAGGCGTATTCATAGAACGTATTCCGGAGGCCTTCCCCAGCTGCTATTTGTAGGCGGAGGTTGTAACGGAATGATTTACGGCCCTCTCTATTTGCCTTGTCGTAACGCTGCTGTAACTCTTCTAGCCGTTTGTTGAGAAAGACGATCTGCTCACAGGCTCTCTGAAAGGATGATTCTGCTTTTTCAAGACCAGCATACAATTTGGCGTGGTTCTCCATGTCAGGAATTTTGTTCTGGACAATTGGTTGACTTTTCTGTATTGCAAAGTGATTGCGATATGATTAAACACGGCCGTCACGGTTTATATAGCCTGGAATCAAAACTGACTTGTAGCAGGTGAGTGACTGCTGACACGGCTTTTTTCAAAACTGATGAGTCGGAAACCTCAATAGTGTGACAAGTATATGCCTAGCTTATGTTCGGACAGCATTGAGACAGTATACGCCTTAACCCCTGCACATAATGACGAGATGATTGTAATCATTAACTTGTGATCATGAGACAAAGGGCTAATCACGATCTGATTATTGTGAGTGACAGAGGAGAATCATTAAACAAATAATTTACAATTCTATCAAATGGCACTTTATTAGGTTGGTTTATACTGTGGCAAATCGCCCTGACATATTATTTTGAGAAATCGTATGGATGCTATGTTCTTTGCTACATTTTCGCGCTTTTTTGCATCATTTCGCACTATATGTGCGGATACTCTATAACGACACGACCGAAACTACGAATTTTCTGTAATAAGCACAAATACGCTTTCGGTTTGTAAAAGACTACAATATGCCTGCATCCGAAGCACACGTTTTCAAGTATAATTGCGCAATTTGCTTCACCGTCTCCGAAAAGAGAACTTGCGGTAGATACATTTATATGGGCTTCCGGTCTGTGCAGTTGCGCATAAACCGCGAACTTGCGGTGGCTACAATTTATATATGACTCTACCGGTCTGTGCAGTTCCGCATAAAAAATCGAATATGATAAGTTATTACATAATTACCCAGCAAGTTATTTCATATTTATTAAATGCACGACAAATAAAACTATTGGCCCGATCTATCTCAAAAGAAAATATCACCCAATCAAGACTGTCTCAAACTTTGCGCTCCGTGACTCCATCTTCCATACACAAATCGCTCTGAAAGTTACGTAGAATTTGGAAGATTTGCGATATCTGTGGTGCATGCATGCATGTGCATTAAGTCTATATGACGTAGAATTATTACCACTATCGTTTCTCTCGGTTTCCATGGTTGTTTTGATAACTGCTCAAGCTTTATTTCTTTCCTCTTCCCGTGAATGAATGAGTGAGTGTGGTAGATTAAAATAACGTATAACGAGAACGGGAAGCCGTTCGGCATGGGCAATTTATGTGTAAATGCTATATATTAATTGTGTGCTTAGTTTGAAGTCCTCTTTCGGGAGAAAGTGAGTGGCTCTGAAAAGAGCCTTTTGTTTTCTTTCAAAATCATAAGATTTCAATGATCAGACATTTTCCTCGTCCATTTCCATCTCCTCAAGCATGTCATCCACAGCTTCTGGTCCATACAGCGTACACCGAAGACTTGTCACCAGGTCAGCTTTGTTGCAGGCGTATTCATAGAACGTATTCCGGAGGCCTTCCCCAGCTGCTATTTGAAGGCGGAGGTTGTAACGGAATGATTTACGGCCCTCTCGATTTGCCTTGTCGTAACGCTGCTGTAACTCTTCTAGCCGTTTGTTGAGAAAGACGATCTGCTCACAGGCTCTCTGAAAGGATGATTCTGCTTTTTCAAGACCAGCATACAATTTGGCGTGGTTCTCCATGTCAGGAATTTTGTTCTGGACAATTGGTTGACTTTTCTGTATTGCAAAGTGATTGCGATATGATTAAACACGGCCGTCACGGTTTATATAGCCTGGAATCAAAACTGACTTGTGGCAGGTGAGTGACTGCTGACACGGCTTTTTTCAAAACTGATGAGTCGGAAACCTCAATAGTGTGACAAGTATATGCCTAGCTTATGTTCGGACAGCATTGAGACAGTATACGCCTTAACCCCTGCACATAATGACGAGATGATTGTAATCATTAACTTGTGATCATGAGACAAGGGCTAATCACGATCTGATTATTGTGAGTGACAGAGGAGAATCATTAAACAAATAATTTACAATTCTATCAAATGGCACTTTATTAGGTTGGTTTATACTGTGGCAAATCGCCCTGACATATTATTTTGAGAAATCGTATGGATGCTATGTTCTTTGCTACAATTTCTCGCTTTTTTGCATCATTTCGCACTATATGTGCGGATGCTCTATAACGACACGACCGAAACTACGAATTTTCTGTAATAAGCACAAATACGCTTTCGGTTTGTAAAAGACTACAAATATGCCTGCATCCGAAGCACACGTTCTCAAGTATAATTGCGCAATTTGCTTCACCGTCTCCGAAAAGAGAACTTGCGGTAGATACATTTATATGAGCTTCCGGTCTGTTCAGTTGCGCATAAACCGCGAACTTGCGGTGGCTACAATTTATATATGACTCTACCGGTCTGTGCAGTTCCGCATAAAAAATCGAATATGATAAGTTATTACATAATTACCCAGCAAGTTATTTCATATTTATTAAATGCACAACAAATAAAACTATTGGCCCGATCTATCTCAAAAGAAAATATCACCCAATGAAGACTGTCTCAAACTTTGCGCTCCGTGACTCCATCTTTCATACACAAATCGCTCTGAAAGTAACGTAGAATTTGGAAGATTTGCGATATCTGTGTTGCATGCATGTGCATTAAGTCTATATGACGTAGAATTATTACCACTATCGTTTCTCTCGGTTTCCATGGTTGTTTTGATAACTGCTCAAGCTTTATTTCTTTCGTCTTTCCGTGACTGAATGAGTGAGTGTGGTAGATTAAAATAATGTATAACGAGTACGGGAAGCCGTTCGGCATGGGTAATTTATGTATAAATGTTATATATTAATCGTGGGCTTAGTTTGAAGTCCTCTTTCGGGAGAAAGTGAGTGGCTCTGGAAAGAGCCTTTTGTTTTCTTTCAAAATCATAAGATTTCAATGATCAGACATTTTCCTCGTCCATTTCCATCTCCTCAAGCATGTCATCCACAGCTTCTGGTCCATACAGCGTACACCGAAGACTTGTCACCAGGTCAGCTTTGTTGCAGGCGTATTCAAAGAACGTATTCCGGAGGCCTTTCCCAGCTGCTATTTGTAGGCGGAGGTTGTAACGGAATGATTTACGGCCCTCTCTATTTGCCTTGTCGTAACGCTGCTGTAACTCTTCTAGCCGTTTGTTGAGAAAGACGATCTGCTCACAGGCTCTCTGAAAGGATGATTCTGCTTTTTCAAGACCAGCATACAATTTGGCGTGGTTCTCCATGTCAGGAATTTTGTTCTGGACAATTGGTTGACTTTTCTGTATTGCAAAATGATTGCGATATGATTAAACACGGCCGTCACGGTTTATATAGCCTGGAATCAAAACTGACTTGTGGCAGATGAGTGACTGCTGACACGACTTTTTCAAAACTGATGAGTCGGAAACCTCAACAGTGTGACAAGTATATGCCTAGCTTATGTTCGGACAGCATTGAGACAGTATACGCCTTAACCCCTGCACATAATGACGAGATGATTGTAATCATTAACTTGTGATCATGAGACAAAGGGCTAATCACGATCTGATTATTGTGAGTGACGGAGGAGAATCAATAAACAAATAATTTACAATTCTATCAAATGGCACTTTATTAGGTTGGTTTATACTGTGGCAAATCGCCCTGACATATTATTTTGAGAAATCGTATGGATGCTATGTTCTTTGCTACAATTTCTCGCTTTTTTGCATCATTTCGCACTATATGTGCGGATACTCTATAACGACACGACCGAAACTACGAATTTTCTGTAATAAGCACAAATACGCTTTCGGTTTGTAAAAGACTACAATATGCCTGCATCCGAAGCACACGTTTTCAAGTATAATTGCGCAATTTGCTTCACCGTCTCCGAAAAGAGAACTTGCGGTAGATACATTTATATGGGCTTCCGGTCTGTGCAGTTGCGCATAAACCGCGAACTTGCGGTGGCTACAATTTATATATGACTCTACCGGTCTGTGCAGTTCCGCATAAAAAATCGAATATGATAAGTTATTACATAATTACCCAGCAAGTTATTTCATATTTATTAAATGCACGACAAATAAAACTATTGGCCCGATCTATCTCAAAAGAAAATATCACCCAATCAAGACTGTTTCAAACTTTGCGCTCCGTGACTCCATCTTCCATACACAAATCGCTCTGAAAGTTACGTAGAATTTGGAAGATTTGCGATATCTGTGTTGCATGCATGTGCATTAAGTCTATATGACGTAGAATTATTACCACTATCGTTTCTCTCGGTTTCCATGGTTGTTTTGATAACTGCTCAAGCTTTATTTCTTTCCTCTTTCCGTGAATGAATGAGTGAGTGTGGTAGATTAAAATAATGTATAACGAGTACGGGAAGCGGTTCGGCATGGGCAATTTATGTATAAAAGCTATATATTAATTGTGTGCTTAGTTTGAAGTCCTCTTTCGGGAGAAAGTGAGTGGCTCTGAAAATAGCCTTTTGTTTTCTTTCAAAATCATAAGATTTCAATGATCAGACATTTTCCTCGTCCATTTCCATCTCCTCAAGCATGTCATCCACAGCTTCTGGTCCATACAGCGTACACCGAAGACTTGTCACCAGGTCAGCTTTGTTGCAGTCGTATTCATAGAACGTATTCCGGAGGCCTTCCCCAGCTGCTATTTGTAGGCGGAGGTTGTAACGGAATGATTTACGGCCCTCTCTATTTGCCTTGTCGTAACGCTGCTGTAACTCTTCTAGCCGTTTGTTGAGAAAGACGATCTGCTCACAGGCTCTCTGAAAGGATGATTCTGCTTTTTCAAGACCAGCATACAATTTGGCGTGGTTCTCCATGTCAGGAATTTTGTTCTGGACAATTGGTTGACTTTTCTGTATTGCAAAGTGATTGCGATATGATTAAACACGGCCGTCACGGTTTATATAGCCTGGAATCAAAACTGACTTGTGGCAGATGAGTGACTGCTGACACGACTTTTTTCAAAACTGATGAATCGGAAACCTCAACAGTGTGACAAGTATATGCCTAGCTTATGTTCGGACAGCATTGAGACAGTATACGCCTTAACCCCTGCACATAATGACGAGATGATTGTAATCATTAACTTGTGATCATGAGACAAAGGGCTAATCACGATCTGATTATTGTGAGTGACAGAGGTGAATCATTAAACAAATAATTTACAATTCTATCAAATGGCACTTTAATAGGTTGGTTTATACTGTGGCAAATCGCCCTGACATATTATTTTGAGAAATCGTATGGATGCTATGTTCTTTGCTACAATGTCCCGCTTTTTTGCATCATTTCGCACTATATGTGCGGATACTCTATAACGACACGACCGAAACTGCGAATTTTCTGTAATAAGCACAAATGCGCTTTCGGTTTGTAAGGGATCGTTTCCATTAATCGTTTTTTCTTCAGTCGCGATTTTTCTTCAATTTTCTCGATTGAAAAACGATCAGTCGCGAATCAGTCGCGAGGATATCGAGAAAAAAAATGAGAAAAAACGATTGAACCTTTTCTGGAAAAAACCATTCTCTCGCGATATCGTTTTTGAATCGTTTACCCATGCGCGATCCGTTCTTGATCGCGAATCTTCAATCGCGAGAGAATCGTCTTTTTTCAAGGCGCGAGAGAATCGCGAGGCGGCGTGATATTTGACACATAGGCCGTGTTGCCGTCGTACGCCGCTCTATCCGCGAACTGGGAACTACATGTAATGTTGATTGCGGATTTGTCGATGGAAAAACCTATATTACTATACTATAGTGTATAAATGCGCAAGATAACCGAATAATATATATGATTCACGTTCTATAGTCTCCTACAAGCCGAAGTAGGGCGTATGCTGGAAATATCTATACATATACCTGTACCATGCTTCCTGTGACGTTCGCGCTCAGATTTACTCTGGCGAAGCGTAAATGACAAAATTACATGTTTATTCAATAATCGTGTGAGTCGACCATGTATTAATGTTCAGTCATTCCCTTCATACTTTCGATAATTTTCTCATATATTCATGCAACTTGGTATAAGCAATACAGGATTATAGTCACAATATCTTGTTTTGTAAATACCGGGTACAGGTCATAAGTGGATTTGAGTTCGTCGTTGATTGCATTTATATCAGAATGATTACGGCACATGCTTGATAGAGGTGTGAATGGGCGCATGGCGATAACCCAGAACAGCTTAGCCCTCCAGCCGAGAATTTCTAGGTTAATTAAGGTGAAAAATAGTGTAATTAAATATGTATATTTTGTTATAGTAAAACATACATTAGGAAAGGGTATCCATTCATGTTTTGGTACAGTTTTTAAACTATTGAGATGTGAGTAAATTCAAAAAATCACCATCAAGTTAATTTTATTGATTATAAGAATATTCGCGGCAGTGATTTCATATTTATATCAAATACATATCACAATGGTGATTGAATCGCATATAACGGTTGGATTCGCATATGTACAATACTTTTTATTTTAATTTTATATTTTGCTAAATGAACTATGAATGATTCCAAAGCGAAGCTCAAGCAAAAAACCAACTGAATATTATATAATTTCATCTCTTACTGGATTAACCAGTTGTGAAAATTTTTACAAATAGCCCGCGCTATATATTAATAATTAAGTGCTTTCGAAGACTCAAAGGCCCCGTATGACAATGTTATATTCAATACGGCGCCATCTATCTACACAAGGAAAATGGTGATCGTAGGACAAAAAACCACGCGTACAGCGAAAATCTGACGAATCAACTCAAAATTTCAGCCCGCACAGATGCCAAAAACGTTCACGAAAATACTACACAAGAAATCTGGAATAATACCGGCTTTAAAACACAGAAACACCCAAAATAATAGACGAAATTGCAAGTGTAAATGAGCCAATATGACCATATCTGGGCCTGTGTCCCGTACAAAATATATGTAAATATAAAGTTATAATTATATGCATAACCATTATTCCTATGTATATGTATAGATATTTTTTTCAATTTCTTTCAATATCCCCATCGTATCTATATAACCGCCAACTGTACAGAAACACGCTATAGTTTTACACTAGGCAAAGAATGGAAAAGGAAGAAGAAAAATGATCGAACTTTATATAGTCTGACTGAAGTGTTAGAAACTCGAACGTGTATGCGGGTCAGTCAGGCTGAACCAATGGCGTACTACTTTCGGCTATAATCCTCAATCGTTTTTTTCAATCGTTTAAATTTTCTCGATTAAAAAGCGATTGAATCGCGATATCGCTTTTTATTCGCGAGAATTTTCTCGATTGAAAAACGATTGCCAACAGAAAAAAAAACGATTCGAACAGCGATCGCGAATGAATCGTTTATTTTGAAGAAAAAAAACCATTCCCTCGCGCCTTGGAAAATCGCGACATCGAGAAAATTTGACGAAAAAAACGATTCATTCGCGAACGATAATTGGAAACGGTGCCTAAAAGACTACAATATGCCTGCATCCGAAGCACACGTTTTCAAGTATAATTGAGCAATTTGCTTCACCGTCTCCGAAAAGAGAACTTGCGGTAGATACATTTATATGGGCTTCCGGTCTGTGCAGTTGCGCATAAACCGCGAACTTGCGGTGGCTACAATTTATATATGACTCTACTGGTCTGTGCAGTTCCGAATAAAAAATCGAATATGATAAGTTATTACATAATTACCCAGCAAGTTATTTCATATTTATTAAATGCACGACAAATAAAACTATTGGGCCGATCTATCTCAAAAGAAAATATCACCCAATCAAGACTGTCTCAAACTTTGCGCTCCGTGACTCCATCTTCCATACACAAATCGCTCTGAAAGTTAAGTAGAATTTGAAAGATTTGCGATATCTGTGTTGCATGCATGTGCATTAAGTCTATATGACGTAGAATTATTACCACTATCGTTTCTCTCGGTTTCCATGGTTGTTTTGATAACTGTTCAAGCTTTATTTCTTTCCTCTTTCCGTGAATGAATGAGTGAGTCTGGTAGATTAAAATAATGTATAACGAGAACGGGAAGCCGTTCGGCATGGGCAATTTATGCATAAATGCTATATATTAATTGTGTGCTTAGTTTGAAGTCCTCTTTCGGGAGAAAGTGAGTGGCTCTGAAAAGAGCCTTTTGTTTTCTTTCAAAATCATAAGATTTCAATGATCAGACATTTTCCTCGTCCATTTCCATCTTCTCAAGCATGTCATCCACAGCTTCTGGTCCATACAGCGTACACCGAAGACTTGTCACCAGGTCAGCTTTGTTGCAGGCGAGTAGTGTATAGTGAGCAGCCTGACGCCTTTTGACCTCAGAAATTTGCATATGACCTCTGTGACGTCACAGTTGGGTCGGCCATGTTGTAAAGCAAGATGGCGGTGTGGTTCGGTTATGTTCGGGCCTGTTCGGGTTGTCGTCCGTGTTGTAAAGCAAGAGGGTGTTGGGTGGTCCCTGTTGTAAAGCAAGATGGCGGCGTGGTTCGGGCGTGTTCGGGTGTGTTCGGTGTGTTTCGGCGCTGTTCGTGTGTGTTCGTGTGTGTTCGGGTGTGTTTGGGCATGGTGGAAAGCAAGATGTCGGTTGTCGGTGCTGTTGTAAAGCAAGATGGTGGTTGTCGTCCCTGTTGTAAAGGAGAATGGTGGTTGTGTGCCCTGTTGTAAAGGAAGATGTCGGAGTGTGTTCGTGAATGTTCGGGAATGGGGTGAAAAACATATAAAAGTAGGTGATTTTTAGTGACTGGGTTATAATTATTGGATGACTTTGGGAAGTGTTTAACTGACCTGATTTGCCTGCCTGCCTGCCTGTTCAGTTCCAGTTCCTGCCTGCCTGTCCGCCTGCCTGCCTGCCTACCTGTCCAGCCAGCCAGCCAGTCATTCTGCTTGCCTACTTTGTATGAGTTGTGGATCCTGCGTGTACTTTTTTCCATTTTACCAGTGCAAATTCACCAGACTTTTACACGGTAGCAGTTCTTCACCAGCCTGAGCCCATAGTCAAGATGAATTCAGCCGACAGAGTCATCCTTCAGAAGAACCGTGTTCGCCTGATTGATGAGATGCGGCATGCGGGTGCAATATGTGATGTGCTTATGGTTGATAAAATACTGCTGAAACAGGGTGTGGAAGATATCAAGGCGGAGAAGACTCCTTCACGACAAAACGGAGCTCTGCTCGATGCTCTAGTGCGTCGTGGTCCCTATGCATTTCTAGCGTTCGTGCATGCACTGGAATTGACGGAAAATGAAGAATTGGCTCATCTACTTGAAATTCCCGTTGTAGAAGAGGGTATCTTAGTTATGGATACTACCGAACAGCGTACAGCTACCAAACGTACGGACATGCACCCAGAGTGTGGTGTACCAGCCAAACGCGGTGCACGTGCCAAGCGAGGGTCCCGAGGAATCCCTTTAGAAACACCTGAACCCGTTCTCCAGCCAGTGCCTGAGTCCATGGATGTACAAGATGAAGAAGAGGGCGGGAAACAAGAAAAAGAAGAAGAGGGAGGGAAACAGGAAAAAGAAGAAGACCCCATGGTGCAACTTCCTATGTCTATGCAGTCCATTAATAACATAATCCAGCAGGCCTATGAGTCGGCCCACACGGATATATGGCAGCTTTCAGCTAATTTGACCGTGAGTGTGAAAGACGCACAAGTACATTTTAATGTACTGGCCTATATGGACAGACCCGCTAGGCGTATTGCCTTGTCTTCGGAGTGCTGGCAAAGACTGGAGACCGTTTATTATGCCGTGGACGCGGTGATTGCCGAGCAGGCGGGTAACGAAGTGAAATTTTCTCTAGGTGAAGACATCTATGTGAGTGTTGGTTATTTCAACGACGACCTGCTGCTGCATATCCGTAAATGGAAAATGACGGCCGATACACAACAGCTTGCTCCTTGTCCTCAGGGTGTCACTTTGAAAATACCGGTGTGGCGCAAGTTGCAGAGTGTGTCAGCTGCAATTCGTCAAGCTTTGGATTACCAGGTGTCTCACACTATTTATCTCAAGTACATTGACACAGTTATGGCTTTGGTGAGACCTCGCGTTCGACAACTGCGTCTGGAAGCCTGTGCAGGGTGTTTCAACAACAGTCCCATAATAATGCATACGTGTATGGATATTAGTGTACCCTCACACGCGCTCATCACTGAAGCATTACAGGTTGTGACCGAGGAGCAAATTGCCGTGGCATTGGAAGCTGCCTGCCCTCCTACCATTCCACGTGAAGAGATTACTACCTACATCTATGTACACCAGGGCCGGAAAAACGATGAGGAGTTCAAGCAAGTCTTGTTGCGTAACTGGACAGTAGTACCGTTCCCTAATACGCGCTGATCATTGTGGTGAAAACGGAACTATTGAATCTTTTCATGAAAAAACATTTCACACATTGATCTTATTCCTACACGTTAATTGAAGCGCCATTGATAGCGTATTATTATTATAAAATTCAACACTGTTTCACTGTGGTGAAGACGAATTATTGAACATTTTCATGAAGCCATTTTTCACACATTTTACTCTATTCCTATACGTTCATTGAAGCGCCATTGATAGCGAATAATTATATTAAAATTTCAATATTTCCAGTTTCACTGTTGTAAATACGTTCATTCTATTGTGTTAGTGTTGTTGTTGTATAAATATTGAACTACTTTTCAAGTTGAAAACATTCATATAAACATGTTTGTTTCATTCTATTGTGTTAAATAAAAAAAAAAATTTCAAAAAAAAAATTTAAAAAAATGCGTGTTAGTGTTCATTTAGTGGGGGAGCTGATGTTATATTTTTTGTGCTCAGTTAGAAGTTTCTCTTTCGAAGGAATGGGGTGGCCCTGAAAAGGGCCGTTGGAAAGTGTTACTACACTTGTTTTTTTAGGAGCGGTAGATTTTCTTCACTCCGGCTACCTGCCTTCTGCAGACGGGACACTTTATTTGCAAATGCTGTTCGTCGGTTTCATTGCAGTGGCACTCAGCCCCTGTACACGTTAGTGTCACCCAGCATTCTTCGCATACGCATAAATGTCCGCACGGAAATAGGGCGTACTCTGTGTCCTCGTTTGTACACACACTGCAGTTGGCTTTACTTAGTTCATTATGCAGGTCTTTTTGTAGTTGAACCTTGACTCTGTCCATTTGCTTCATGTCTTCTCTCATTTCGTCCATCTGTTCGTTTTGGCTGGCCACCTGGTCGTGTAGGCGCAGCATCTCTTCGTTCATGCGGGTTACCTCGTCGCAAGAGTATTGTTGTTGTTGTTGTTGTTGTTGTTGTTCAGGTGGTGCTGTTGTAGCTGGCATCTCTGTTTCCGGTGTTGTTATAATTGGCGTTTGGGTAGCCGTTGTATTTTCTGGTGGTTTGTGACAGTTTCTGTTACAGTTTAACCACTGTACGGTGGGCAGTTCTTCTTCGTCCGTGTCATCATTATTATCTTCATCCATAGCCGCCGTCACCTCTTGGTCTTGTTGTGCACTTTGTCGTCTCAACGTATCGGCAATATGACGTTGATGCACTCGCTGTAGGCTTGTAATAATCGTGACACCGCCATCCTCTTCATGTGTAATGACCTCCCTATGGTCTCTAGGATCCTCGAATACTAGTCTTCTTGTAGTCATGATGTATTATTGTGTATGAATGGTAATAACATTGATCGCGCTAAATATATATATATGTGTAGGCACTCATGTTGTAAATCAACACGGTGGGTGTCGGCCCTGTTGTAAACCAACATGGCGCTGTGATTCGGAGATGTTCGGGGCAATGCAGTGTTATGATAAATGATTGTGTCTATTAATAGCATCACAGTTACACCGCATCGCTGATTGGTGGGTGTACCAAAATGTTTACGCCAACGTCCGCGCGACCACCCTTCCTGGGTTAATTTACAATCCTGAGATTTTGCACGCGCAACCACCCTTCCTGGGTTAATTTTTTTGTCTTACGCGTCTAAAATGGATGAAATCATTAAAATAGTGGCTTAGTCTACTGCTAATTTTCTTAATTTTTAAATGCTACATCCCTGAGTTGCCCCCGTTCAATTTGAAATAATTTTTATACTGACCTGGCATTTATTGCAAAATCACACGGGGTTTAAAATTGTCAAAGAAACACAAATTTTCTTGCAGCGTGTACGTTTGCATCCTCCATTTCGCTGACGTCCGCGTGCTGTACGGTATAAATAGCAGTGTTTTTTATCTTGTTCATTCACAATTACATGATGTCTGAAATAATGGATATTGATGCAGTGATGAAAGACTTGCTGAGTGATAGTCACCTATCACTCTCACCGATGCAGAACACAAAATGGCTGGATGATATATTACAGCCCCCAGATGAACAACACTCTCCGGTACCACAGCATGATGTCACTGCGCTGGGAAGTACACAACACCCACCGATAGAGGACCAATGGCTAGATGTAGATGATTTATTACAGTCCAGCCTATTTACAGATCAACAAGAAGAAGAAGAAGAAGAACCGGTACTACAGCATGATGATGATGATGATGATGATGTCACCTCCCTGGAAAGGCCACCGTTTCAACAAATGCTCCAACATGTGTTCCAACACTATGATCAAGAAGAAGATAGCCAAGTTCAACTGCTACCCGGTCCCGATCATGGCGTGGGAGGCCAGGGAACGAGAATACAGCCAGAAGAGGGAAAGGAGAAAAGCGTAGGAAGAAAAAGAAAAAGGAGTGAACAACAAAAACAAGAAATTCAACACCTGCATGACTACGCTACTACCATAAAAAGAAGACTGGCACCACCCGTAAAATGGACACCAGCCCGGTTTTTACGCTGTGTACAATGCGCTACACGTTTTGCAAAATATGCAATATTTCCCTGTGGCCACCAAGCCCTGTGTCTACGCTGTATGGACGCCACACAGACCTACCCAAAAGACGACCCTATGTTCAATGATACACCCCTAGAGTGTATTTTTGTCACCATGGATTGTCCCGTGTGTACCCGGCGGCGGATAAATTTCTCCCCAATGATGTAAACCCTTACATCTCCAAAGGCCCTTTTCAGGGCCAACCATTTCTCCGAAAGAGAGACTTCTAACTCAGCACAAAAATAAAAAACACCCAACTCCTGCACATGCACACACCTAAAGGTAACAATAGGTAAAAAAAATAACACATGAATTTTTTCCATGTTAAAAAACCCATTCCTATGTTTATACCATTAGAATTGTCCCTAAAAAGAGTGGCGTGCACTGTATTTAATGTCCATGTATGCCAGAATCCCTTGATTTGACACGAAAATTCACACTAACCAACTCCCATGTTAAATGATTGTGTCTATTAATAGCATCAAAAGTGACATCGCATCGCTGATTGGTGGGTGTACCAAAATGTTTACGCCGACGTCCGCGCGACCACCCTTCCTGGGTTAATTTACAATCCTGAGATTTTGCAGATTGGTAATAATACTATATCAGAATATAGAGGCGAGTATCTGTTCCTATGTTAAATCATTGCACGTATTGAAATAACATTGAGGTTGGCCCTGAAACGAGTGTTGACCAGAATCTCCTTGATGGCCAGAATCCCTTGATTTGACACGAAAATTCACACTAACCAACTCCCATGTTAAATGATTGTGTCTATTAATAGCATCAAAGTGACATCGCATCGCTGATTGGTGGGTGTACCAAAATGTTTACGCCGACGTCCGCGTGACCACCCTTCCTGGGTTAATTTACAATCCTGAGATTTTGCAGATTGGTAATAATACTATATATATAGAATATAGAGGCGAGTACCCGTTCCTATGTTAAATCATTGCATGTATTGAAATAACATTGGAGGTTTGTCCCTGAAAAGGGCCGCGTGCACTGTATTTAATGCACATGTATGCCAGAATCCCATTGATTTGACACTAAAATTCACACTAGCAAAGCCCCATGTTAAATGATTGCGTCTATTAATAGAGTCGATAGTCGAAGTGGAGAGTACCTAAAATGTTTACGCCGACGTCCGCGCGCCACCACCCTGCCTGGGTTAATTTTTACAATCCGTTCACTGTGTCTATGTTTCAAGTAAGGAGATGGCCCTGAAAAGGGCCGTTGATAGGGGCAGGGATTGTTTTTTGGTGTTGCAGATGGCTAATAATACTATAGAATATAGAGGAGAGGAGATTGTAGGATTTCAATTGAATGTGCCTTGTTTAGAAGTTCCTCTTTCGGAGGAATGGTTGGCCCTGAAAAGGGCCGTTGGATTGGATGGCCCTGAAAAGGGCCGTTGGAATGGTTGGCCCTGAAAAGGGCCGTTGGATTTCCTCTCACTCTTCCTGTAGTGGAATGAACATTGAAACAGGCAGCATGGTATAGTGGCTCGCCGACGGCCCCGGTGTTATCGGGATGTCTCGTCCAATGGTGCTGGGTGGAATTTGGGGCGGCTGCATCTCCTCTGCTTCTTCTTCTTCTTCGTGTTCTCTTTGCCGTAATATACTTTCCAAGAAAGTGATAAAATCTTCTCCGTTGAGATTGCTGCTGCGGGGAGCAGCCGTCATGAGGCCATGAAGTTGGGCCCACTTGTCGATCGTCATATTGATGTTCTCTTCGGCCCAGGACTTCATGGCCTCCATCCAGTACATCTTCTCTTTTCTTGCCTTTTTCTCTCTCTTCGCTTTGGCTTTGGCTTTGGCTGCTCCCCGCGTGGTGGACATCTTGGCTACAACTCGCACTTTTTGCTGGTGGTGGTACATCTTTCCCTGTCAAAGTATGTGTTTGGAGTGACGCTATGCACGCTCCCGCTGGCTTTATACGAAAATACAGTAGTTTTTCATTGGTAGTTTGAATTACCGCCTACGGGTTTCATTGGTTCTTTTTAATGATGGCTGATTGGTTCTTTTCAAAGACATTTCATTGGCTGTAATTGGCGCCAAAATCTCAACTCCCACTCTTCCTGGGTTACGCCAGAATCTCTTCATTTTGCACGAAAATTCGCACTAGTCAATTCCCATGTTAAAATCATTGTGATTGTCTATTAATAGCATCAGAGTCACACCGCATCGCTGATTGGTGGGTGTACCCAAATGTTTACGCCAACGTCCGCGCGACCACCCTTCCTGGGTTACGCCAGAATCTCTTCATTTCGCACGAAATTTCGCACTAGTCAATTCGTATGTTAAATCATTGCATGTATTGAAATAACATTGGAGGTGTTGGCCCTGAGAAGGGCCGCGTGGCGTGCATGCATCATTATCATTATACTTATGATGAATATAGTTTATAGTCTCTAACTTACGCCAGAATCCCTTGATTTTGGTACATTCTCACACTGGCCAATTTCCATGTTAAATGATTGCGTGGAAAGTACCCAAATGTTTACGCCGACGGCCGCGCGACCACCCTTCCTGGGTTAATTTACAATCCTGAGATTTTTGCAGATTGGTAATATACTGATGAATAAGAATATAGAGGCGAGTATGTGTTCCTATGTTAAATGATTGCATGTATTGAAATAACATTGGAGGTTTGCCCCTGAGAAGAACCGCGTGATGCTCTAATTGGCGCCAAAATCTCAACTCCCCACTCTTCCTGGGTTACGCCAGAATCTCTTCATTTTGCACGAAAATTCGCACTAGCCAATTCCCATGTTAAAATCATTGTGATTGTCTATTAATAGCATCAGAGTCACACCGCATCGCTGATTGGTGGGTGTACCCAAATGTTTACGCCGACGTCCGCGCGACCACCCTTCCTGGGTTACGCCAGAATCTCTTCATTTTGCACGAAATTTCGCACTAGTCAATTCGTATGTTAAATCATTGCATGTATTGAAATAACATTGGAGGTTGTACCCAAATGTTTACGCCGACGTCCGCGCGACCACCCTTCCTGGGTTACGCCAGAATCTCTTCATTTTGCACGAAATTTCGCACTAGTCAATTCGTATGTTAAATCATTGCATGTATTGAAATAACTGAGATTTTTTTGCAGATGGGTAATAATACTATAGAATATAGAGGTGAGTAGTCGTTCCTATGTTAAATCATTGCATGTATTGAAATAACATACATGTATGCTAGGCCTTGGAAAATGCCCAAAGTGGATGAAGTACTATGTATAGGGTGCACAGAGGGCTAGAGTGTCAGTGTTCCCTGAGAAAGTCAACACACCACAACCTCCAGTATGGCACCTCGAAAAAACAAAAAAAGGGGTAGTCGATCGGAATCCACGTGGCGTACCACTGTCAACAAGGTGTTAACCGATTTATATTACAATCCTAGCAGTCCAGCCGCTTATAGCGCTGTGGCGGCGTTGGCTCGAGCTGCCCATTCGCAAGGCATTAATCGAACTGAAGTACGAGACTGGTTAAAAACGCAAGACACGTATAGTTTACATCGAGCAGCTCGACGACATTTTCGCCGTAACCGAGTGATCGTCGGAGGTGTAGACGCGCAATGGCAAGCGGATTTGGTGGATATGAGTCGATTTGCTTCCCACAATGATGGCTATCGGTACATGTTGACCTGTATCGATATTTTATCGAAGTACGCCTGGGTACTACCCGTTCGTACCAAAACAGGAGAGAATTTGATACGGGCATTCCAGCAGATTTTCAAGACGGGCCGCAAACCCCTGTATTTGCAAACGGATGAAGGTACAGAATTTCTCAACCGACCCTTTCAAGCTTTTCTTAAGAAACAGAAAGTATTTTTCTTCCATACGTATAACGAGACCAAAGCCTCTGTGGTGGAACGATTCAATCGCACCTTCAAAGGGCGAATGTATAAGTATTTTACCGCCAAAAACACTCGACGCTACCTCGATGTACTACCGCAACTGGTGAAAGGGTACAATCGAGCCTATCATCGCAGTATCCAGCGAGCCCCCCTCGATGTGACAAAAGGCAACGAACATCAAGTGCGCCGTACGCTGTACCAGCAGCCATCATCATCATCATCATCATCATCATCATCACGCACGTCACCCCGTTACAAACGTGGAGATGTGGTACGCGTGAGTAAAGTGAAAGGACAATTTGAGAAAAGTTATTTGCCCAACTGGAGTGACGAGCACTTTGTCATTGTTCGCCATAAACCTCGACAGCCACACGTCTATCAACTGGAAGATTTACATGGCGAAACACTGCAAGGCACGTTTTATGAAGCCGAATTACAACCGGTGGTGAAAACACGGAAAGATTACTACACGGTGGAAAAGATTTTGAAAACGGAACGTCGACGGGGAATCCCCTATCATTTCGTCAAATGGCAAGGGTGGCCCAATTCGTTTAATTCCTGGGTATCCGGCCGTGACATGAAACGTCTATAAATTCTTCCGTACATCACCAGCTTCCCTCAGTGTAGATGGAGATACCATGGAGCGTGAACGTCTACCCTTAATGTTACAGACTCGAAAAGGCCAAGTCGGTACGCTGTTGTGTGCGATAGTGCTTCTGGGTACCTTATTTGGAGGTGTGTTCTACGATTTATCCTACCTGATATCCTGTTTTTCAACACTCAGTCGTCCAAGTGCTGCTCCACCGGTGCCTGAACGTCAAGTGCAACAACACCCCAACAGTACTACCACGATCACCAACCTCACCACGACGACGACTCGCCCTCCTACATCGCCGTTTTTTAAGCGTACGCCTCGACCTCACCGCCAGCCTGTCCCTCCTACCACACCGTTTTTTAAGCGTACACCTCCACCACCTGACCGTCAGCCTGCCGTATCAACCCCTGAGACGACGTCCACGACGACGACGACGACGACGGAACCTATCATCACCACACTCAGCCCTACCACACCACCGTCTAAGCGTACTACTACTCGACCTCACCACCGCCATCAACCTACCGGCACCGTATCTACTCGCCGATTCGAACGTTTCCACTACACCACCATCACCCCCACACCTACCAACACGATTCACCTGGGTTCCGGTGAATCACGTTTACCACGACAACGGTACCCACAACGGTACCCATTGGACTACGATCCCCGGTGGGATCCACGGGAACGCTGGTGGGCTTCTAATCGGGAAGCGCAAATCACCAAATAAGAAAGAAAGAAATATGGACCCTCGATGGCAGCATCCTTTCACGTGTCTCATCGCTGGCCCGACAGCCTCGGGAAAAACACACTTCGTTCAACGCCTCATCGAACACAGGGCAGCCCTGATTTCACCGCCTGTAGCTGGAATCCTGTGGTGTTATGGCGCTTGGCAACCCGCGTACGAGGCACTGGCCCGTGTCCCGGGTCTCACCTTAGTGGAAGGCTTACCCCCTGAGGATACACCCCAAGACACGTTGGTAGTGGTGGACGATCTCATGACGGAAACGGACAGTCGAATCACCCGTCTCTTTACCAAAGGCAGCCATCATCGTCGGTTGAGCATTATCTACATCGTACAGAATCTCTTCAGTAAGAACAAAGAGCACCGGAACATTAGTTTGAATGCTCAGTATGTGGTGTTATTCAAAAACCCCAGAGACACCTCGCAAATTACCCATCTGGCCCAACAGATGTACCCTAAAAACACGGCCTTTGTACGAGAAGCCTTTGAAGATGCTACCCAACCCGCTCACGGCTATCTACTCATCGACTTGAAACAAGACACGCCCTCTACCCTTCGATTGCGTACTCACATTTTTCCCGACGAGATCCAGACGGTGTACACGCCCAAATAAAAAAAAAATAAAAGAAGAAGACAAGCCACTCTAGCCATCACTCATCATGTCGGCACGGCTACGCAGACACGCGCCCGCGCTCCGCGTACTCCGCAGCGCGCCACCGGAGGTGGGCCGGGCCCTGGTGCGCGGCGCGGAGCCCGAATTGGTACGGTGTTTGTGTGAAGTGGCCCATAATGTGTTAAAAGGCAATGTCCCCCTCAGTGCTGTACAGAAGGGGCACTTGCAACGGCACAAGGCAGGTCTCAGAACGTTAGTCAAGAAGACGGAGAGTTTGAAGAAAAAGAAACAGGTGTTACAGCGCGGTGGATTTCTCGGTGCACTCCTCGCTCCCTTAGCCGTGGGTGTACTGGGGCCATTACTCGGCTCTATCTTGGGAGGAGGAGGAGGACGCTAACATGGAACATACGAAAAAAATGATGCTGGTCGAACCGCGATTGTTACAGAGTTTACAATCGCCCTATCCCGTGCCGGCCACCGTGCAACAACTCCAATCTCTGGATGAAGAAATGAATAGTATACTGCAACAACGTGGACTCTCCGATCACGAGAAAATTCAACGCTACCATCATACACTGAACCGATACCAGACGTTTATGGATCAATATAGAGGCGTAGCAAGTAGTACTAGTACTACGCCACCACCACCACTACCCACACCACTACCCACACCACTACCCACAACTACAACAGGGGCTGCTCCATCACCTCAGCTGGAAGAAGAAGTGTTGAGCAGTGTGCCTAAAGCCTACAAGACGCGGGCCCGTTTATTGTTGGACCGGGTGAAACAACATGCCGATATGGGTTGGAATGCGGAAGGAAAGCTACTGATTCGAAACAAAGTGGTACCGGGGTCTCATATCACCGATTTGATCAACGATATGGTACGGGCACGCAAACATTCCAACCCCCCGGGCTGGAAAGTGTTTGCTGAAGGCTTAAAAGATACGCACATCCCACAAGAATTGGTAGGCAATCCTAACCGTTGGGCCTTTATGGAGCAATCGAACACCCCATCCTCAGCACCACCATCACCACCACCACCACAGCAGGCCTCTTGGGAGCTGATGTCACCACCCAAAACACCAGTACGACGCTTTGGACGTTTGAAATCACTGCCACAACGCCGAGTGGGGACCCCCACCCCCAAGGCCAGTCACTGGGAACCCTACTAATAATACTATAAAAAACCGGTGCAGAAGCCACAACCCCATCAGTTGTCATCATGTTTTACCTGACGTTGCCCAGTAATAGCTCACTCGACGTGTTTCCTGACAACACCTTGACCAAGTATGTCACGCAATTACCTCAACCGTTACATTTATCGGGACGCTGGGAATGTGGACTGGTAGAGATTCAATACCCTTACTCATGGTACAACATACAACACGGAGAAATATGGTACGAAGTGGTGTACGAAGAAAAAATCTACAGACTGACGCTCCCCGCAGGCCAATACGATACACCGCAGAAGTTCGTAGCGGCTCTGAATGCCTTGATGACGTACAAGGCTCTACTGACGTTCACGAATGATGCATCAATCCTGTTATCCAAGCGCTTGAAGAGAAACCTGTGCTTCGAGGTCAACGAACACAACGAAAAGAGCTTTATCCGGCTGACCCCGCTCGTGAACGTGAAACTCAGTTCTAGACTACAGGAAATATTACGGCTGACTCACCACGTGATCATGAAGGGTCCCTACAATGAGTACGGTTCCCATTTGATGGATATGAAAGAAGGCCTGTACGCACTGTACGTCTACTCGGATGCCGTGGACAGCCATATTGTGGGTGATATGAACACACCTCTGTTACGAGTGGTGCCCGTTAGCAAGACGTATGGCGAACAAGCCACCCACAGTTTCAACCCTATCATGTTCCTGCCCGTACGCCATACCGATATCGACACGATCACGGTGGATATAAGAGATGACACGGGACGGCCGATCCCATTCGAGCGAGGAAAAGTGGTGCTGACACTTGCTTTCCGACAAACCCGTTCTCCTCACTTCGTATAATAATAATGTACGTCCCTTACGAGTGCCATACGCCCAGCTATGCCGACTACTACAAAAAACAAACGGGAGGCGGCATGTCCATGTTTAGTGGGGCACGCACGCAACGTGGACATGGCTTGGGAAACATACTGGGGAGTATCGTCAAAACATTCCTGCCCATGGTGACACGGGGTGTGAAAACGGTAGGGAAACAAGCGGTACAAAGTGGATTGCGCATGGCCGAGGATGTGATGGAAGGCGCAGCACCCCGACAAGCCTTCAAACGCCGGGCTCAAGAAGCCGGGGGTGTGTTGCTGGCCAAAGCCCTTAAAAGACAAAGACTGACACCGCGAAGAGTCAGTCGACGTCCCACCCACCGACGACGACGTACACCCCAGAGAAGGACTACTACACC
>JAVTVY010052918.1:0-27036 GCA_036873755.1 Hanleya hanleyi | reverse complement strand
ATTACGGGAAGTCGCTTTCTGTGTGTAAATTGATCTATAAAAATGACAATCATCTAGCTATGATAATGGAAGTATTACATACGTAACTAAAACTGAATGTTTTAACACCCTCTCCATGTATGCACGGTGTGAGAATTTTCTTTGAATAGGCCGGAAAAGGTAATCAACGGATAACTCGGCCGATATCTTACAGATCTGAATTCTGTTCAGTTACTATTAAACTTGAAGAGATACCCGTTTCAAAAATATTTAGGTTGATAAATATTTTCTTGTTATTCAGGGCGATACGGAAATGTTTACCAGGAAAAGATGGTGTCGATTCGCCCGGAAATTTTCGCAATATGCCGACACTAGGTTTTGATCAGTTTCCTTGAAAACGCACGGATACAATAGAAATCTAAATCAATATTTTTCATCGCGAGTATTATAGGACCATGAAAATATATCATTTTTGTATCTTCAGCAGTTTTCTTATAATGTTTAACACATAACACGATTTGCCGGGAATTTTGCTGAAATTCGTACACTTCAGAGCGCGTTTTCATTACCTCTCTGGCAAATCGTGTTACACTTTTCTCGGTAAATATCACATGAAAAGGGCTGAAGAGACAGAAATGATATTTATATTTTGATAATCCTATGATACTGGAGATGAAAAAAATTGTATTTAGATTTTTTATTTTATGAATGCGTTTTCAAGGATAGTGATAGTGTCGGTATATCGCCAAAAATTCCCGGCAAATCGACTATCTTTGACGTGAAATAAACCAAAGAATGGAAAGGTTTCTTCTGTTATTTGGCCTGTATACTTTGAAATTTCCCGTAATTGCAGTCCATAGGGAAAATCATGTGTCATGAACACACGCGTTTAGCTTTAATATTTTAGAAACATCGCCACTACGTCTGTCAGATAAAACAGCCTGTATACGGGCAGGGAGTACACGAGTATATGCACGTGGCCTACCCTTCAGGCTGCCGCAGAGAAAAGTCGATTTCGGACTGCTCCCGACTGGCGGGAAAATATTGAGCGGTGTAGAACACGTGTCTGTCGAAACGTTCATGTTGAAATACCAGATTTGAGAGGAAACGCTATATTCACGATCCTTTAATTCACAAGTCGAATACATTAAAATTATCCAGGAAGTTTCCCTGTACTTTGGTGGGTGCCATGAAAGAAGAATTCTCACGAGAGAGAATTGAGTGGTCCTGATAAGCAATTTCGGACATCGCTACTTGAGAGAAAGTGGAGGTCTGGATTTCAAATCAGTCTTCATTCAACCACTTTTAATGTTTTCGATTGAACTAATTTTCTCGGCAATGCACTGAGACCGATGTATTTCTTTGACCACCTATCGTTTATATGAGACTTTATCGTAACAGAGCCCAATATTTGATTATCGGTGTTCTTTTATTATGTCACTTTTTAATTCTGGTCAACTTAACTCACTTTTGTTATTCTACATTGCAGGTTTGTTTGCTGCATGGTCATACTGAAACTAGAGGAATCACCGCCTTTTCTCCAGATAACATTCTTCGCACATGCACATATAATTTACTTCATGATGTGTATATTTTGTTGTAAGATTCTTACCAATAAACATGTGATTGTGCAATAAATCCCATATCTATATCCAGCAGGACAAAACGTGGAAGAAACTGATTTCCGGTGAGCATATAGGTAAGAATCCTGCTTGATTAGCACACAATATTGGCAAGCTGTCAGTTTATTGTCTAGCCATAATAATAGTAAAGGGATCAGCGTTTCCTCTGTTATATTGGTCTGTACACAGCTTGACATTCAAGCCAAGAAGTGCGCAAGAGTTACTTCCGGAGGCGGCATCCACGGGACATCCGAGCATTTGCTTTATTACTACCATAATTCAAATGGACGTTCACGGGAAGTATTGCTGAAGGAATTATCTATTTGAAGACATTATTAAATAAAAGACGACAGGTGTCTTTGACTTTATACTTTTTGTTTATTTACAGTTGCACATTTCCGGGACAGTTTTCAATTGATCACTCCGGACTCCAAATAAGCCATGCAGTTTTGTTCCATGAAAAATATATTTGCAATTTCTGGAAGGTTAGACATTTATGATCACATCTTTAGCAATATACACATCGTCTTTCACATCCAGCTTATTTGTTTCTCACCACGATCGATACTTCATTCATTATGGCACAATATACAGGAAATCAAAGTAAGCTGAATGGCTGACTTTGCCAGATTTTAAAGATGGATAAAAGAGCTGAGATCGGAGAGAGGTAAAAGGGAATTCTTTTTCAGATTTTATACATTTGTTTAATTATTTTCATGCGAGGTATGATCTCACTGTTACGAAGGCATAATATATTGAGGTTGTGTTAGCTGAATATATTATAAAGCAGGAATCGTGTACAAGCGCTGGCCCACGTGCTATGTAATGATCACGTGATGTTATTGCAACTCCGTATGGCGGGAAAATGTACAACCAACACGTGGCATGTTGAAACTTTCATTCTACAGACCCCACCCAATTCTATGAAAGTATTTTCATACATTTGTTAATCAAAGATCGAAGGATACAGTGAATTGTTAGAACGGGCAAGCAATTCATGTCTTTCGTTTAGCTGCTATCATGGTGGGATGAGCTCGTTCCAGCTGGGAAGATTATCGTCTCAGACGAGTTGGCCCTGATATGGGTCTCAGACGAGTTGGCCCTGATATGGGACTTCAAATAGTGTCGGGCTCTTGATTAATTTGCTCTTCTTTTTATTGACAAAAACAGTTTGAAAGGTCTTTCCACAATATTTTCCTATGAAGAGCAATCAAAAAATTAATAGGTTTGATTCTCAATCTGAAAATGACTTAATCTGTTTCTTCATTAGATCTTTCATATATTTTCCCGTAAACATCTTTGGCGTCACCGGGATAAGTAGTATAGTAGGCGTAAATTCGGTAAATAGCGCCTCAGTGCGCATGCGCAGAACCTGGTATGACGTCACAATTGGTTGTGTGCGCATGCGTATGTGTGGTGTGTGGGTGGTGGGTACCGATGTGGGTGGTGGGTACGTTGTGGGTGGTGGGTGGTGGGTACCGATGTGGGTGGTGGGTACGTAGTGGGTGGTGGGTGGTGGGTACCGATGTGGGTGGTGGGTACCTCCCCTGTGGGTGGTGGGTGCTGTGTTTAACATGGCGGTGTGTGTGCGGGTGTGGGTGGTGGGTACCGATGTGGGTGGTGGGTACGTTGTGGGTGTGGGTGGTGGGTACCGATGTGGGTGGTGGGTACGTAGTGGGTGGTGGGTGGTGGGTACCGATGTGGGTGGTGGGTACCCCCCTGTGGGTGGTGGGACCTGCGGCGTGTGTGTGTGTGTGTGGGTGGTGGGACCCCAATGTGGGTGGTGGGTACAAATATGGGTGGTGGGTACATGTGGGTGGTGGGTACAAATGTGGGTGGTGGGTACCCATGTGGGTGGTGGGTACTGGGTGGTGGGTACAAATGTGGGTGGTGGGTACCAATGTGGGTGGTGGGACCAAGATGTGGGTGGTGGGTGCTGGATACAAGATGGCGGATTGTAGAAAAACGTATAAAAGGAGTCCATTTTTAGGGTAGGGGTGTATTCAATCTGACTTACCTGACCTGTCTGCCTGCCTGCCTGCCTGCTTGCCTATCCGCTTGTATGAGACGAAAAGCATGAGACGTGGAGAAGATTTTCCCTGGGACCCAGCAGTACCTCCGGTTGAAGTCTTGCCTGAAGATGAGCGTCATTGTTTCCACCGTGACCGACAATTTGGTTCTGGGTTTTTTCCATCACGGTTGTGCGCAGGTGTATGACGTCACTTCCGGTCTGCGTGAATCGGGCGTGACCTGGGACTATGGGATGCATGTACTCACTTGGTTCTGGGTATTTGTCATCACGGGGAGGTCACGTGATCAGTTCAAGGTCATATCCATTTTTTTCCATCACGGTTGTGCGCAGGTGTATGTCGTCACTTCCGGTCTGCGTGAATCGGGCGTCACCTGGGACTATGGGATGCATGTACTCACTTGGTTCTGGGTATTTGTCATCACGGGGAGGTCACGTGATCAGTTCAAGGTCATATCCATTTTTTATCGATATGTCAACCCCACACCCAGTCCATTAGATGCCCCTTCACCTCACCTTCAATTTGATACCTCACTCGACCCATCGGGCCACTAGGGGCTCTCCTAGCTCCAAAAAGGCTATTTTCATACCCTTTTGGCCGCCGCGCATGCGCAGAATCACCCTAATTCAACCCCACACCCAGTCCATTAGATGCCCCTTCACCTCACCTTCAATTTCATACCTCACTCGACCCCATTGGTCCATTTTAAAAAAAAAAAAAATTTTGGCTATCCCCTAGCTCCAAAACGTCTATTTTCATACCCTTTTGGCCGCCGCGCATGCGCAGAATCACCCTAATTCAACCCACAAGCTTCAATTTGATACCTCACTCGACCCCATGGGTCCATTTTTAAAGAAAAAATTGGGGCTATTCCATCAACCTTGCTTTACCCCTTGTCCCCCCTCCAATTTCCCCTTTTCACCCCTTTTTTTCACTAATTTCAATTTTTAATTGTTAAAAAAACATAGAAAATGAAAAAGATTTTTTTGGCTCCATGAATCTTGTTTTCCTTTTGTATTCACTAAAAAAAAAAATTTTTTTGGCTATTCCATTTCCCTCCCCCCCACCACCCACATGTATCCGGCACCCACCACCCACATTGGTACCCACCACCCACATTGGTACCCACCACCCACATGCACCCCACCACCCACAGCCGGGTGTGAGTGAGTGCAATATGGTGGTATCTGCTAAAAAAAAATTTTCCATGCACACTGTATAGTGTTGTGTTACCATTGCCCAAAGATAAAAAATTTCCTAGTTTTATTTCGAATCATCAGATTTTAGTGCATAATATTGCTGAAATAATGCCAACAGAAAACTCAGAGTCAATTTAAATATTTATTTGTATTGAGAAAATTACAAGAATTTCGAAGAGAAAAGAGCCGAGATAATGTCTGTCTGTCCTGGAAATCAGCTGATCAGCAATAAATCGACATCTCCGTGACCTTCAACGAGATGTTGACATTAGGTTTTACCCGCTTTTATCACAAATCATTATAAAGAAATTGTCACACCCGGTGAACTCCTGAAACCCACATCCTACCTGAGAGTTTGGTAAGATATTCCATTCATTCGTTACCGTTCCGTGGAGTAGAATTTCACCCACCAGCTTTCACTGTTGTGGTGCGGGTCGGGGGGCGGGAGTTTTGCACTAATGAAAACCAATGTCGTCCTCTCTCACGAAACCAAACACAAAAATTGACAAATTATACGGACTGCCACGATAAGCGAATGTATGCAACAAATAGCGTTCCGTACTGCAGATGTCCGATAAAATCCCTCCAGTCAAGGGGGAGTGTTACAGAATGTTGATTCCACAAAACCTGTTCGGTGGCCTACATCATCGTTCAATCGCTGCTCAAGTCCAGCACCCACCACCCACATTGGTACCCACCACCCACATTGGTACCCACCACCCACATTGGTACCCACCACCCACATGCACCCACCACCCACAGCCGGGTGTGAGTGAGTGCAATATGGTGGTATCTGCTAAAAAAATTTTTTCCATGCACACTGTATAGTGTTGTGTTACCATTGCCCAAAGATAAAAAATTTCCTAGTTTTATTTCGAATCATCAGATTTTAGTGCATAATATTGCTGAAATAATGCCAACAGAAAACTCAGAGTCAATTTAAATATTTATTTGTATTGAGAAAATTATAAGAATTTCGAAGAGAAAAGAGCCGAGATAATGTCTGTCTGTCCTGGAAATCAGCTGATCAGCAATAAATCGACATCTCCGTGACCTTCAACGAGATTTTGACATTAGGTTTTACCCGCTTTTATCACAAATCATTATAAAGAAATTGTCACACCCGGTGAACTCCTGAAACCCACATCCTACCTGAGAGTTTGGTAAGATATTCCATTCATTCGTTACCGTTCCGTGGAGTAGAATTTCATCCACCAGCTTTCACTGTTGTGGTGCGGGTCGGGGAGCGGGAGTTTTGCACTGATGAAAACGAATGTCGTCCTCTCTCACGAAACCAAACACAAAAATTGACAAATTATACGGACTGCCACGATAAGCGAATGTATGCAACAAATAGCGTTCCGTACTGCAGATGTCCGATAAAATCCCTCCAGTCAAGGGAGGAGTGTTACAGAATGTTGATTCCACAAAACCTGTTCGGTGGCCTACATCATCGTTCAATCGCTGATCATAAAGGCTGCGTTCAGCTCACCAGAACTGTATACACTTCGAAATCTGTGAAAGAATATCAATTTTCACGTTTCCTGTCTGATATCACACAAATTTATGCGTCCGCTCGAACACAACACAGCACACTCCCTCGATTACAGTCTACGTGTGACGGGTATACATGCAGGCGATGAATCGTGCAGAGTTTCGTCACATTATTCATCTCAGCGGACACCGAAAGGAACAAAGTTCCGTTATAAACTGCGACAGAGAATGTTCCCCAGCTCAGAAAACAACACAATGATCAGTGAAATCGTCCTCCGTATGCAGGACGCTAACAAAACGCTAACAAAATGGCTGCTCAAGGTCAATTTGCCCGGATAATAACGTCGTTCAAACCACAGCGCCATCTATACGTTTTGGTGCAAGGGAGACAACTCGGACTAGACCAATTCCCAGGCGAAGATCATGTCCGCTATATTTGGCCTGTATGGGTATAGGGGTGGTCGGGTTTTTTTTATGGCTTTTACTATGAGCTATGAGGTTGATCATGTAGAATACGATGGAAAAAAACTATCAAAGTACCGCGTAGGCTTGTATATAGATCCATATAGACCCATATACACTCATATACTGGGATATTAGTATGTATAAATCCATACGGGGTGGACATGTTGGAGTCTAGGTGGAGCACTAGTGGCCCGATTGGGTAGAGTGAGGTCTTATTTTAAAGCTCTCGAGGAAATAAATAAATAAATAAATAAATAAATAATAATAAAAAAAATCAAAAAAATCGGCGAGTAGTAGACGAAGGGAAAATTGGAAAGTACTGACCATGCCCCAGAATACTTCATATGCATATCACGGCCTTAAGGCCTATGTAAGATGTAATCTACTTCACAGTTTAGTAGTATAAAAAGCGCAAGTCCTATTGACCTTGCCCCTTCCAAAGAAATAAAATCGGCTCTATTTTACAGGAGTATATACGCAGGTCACGTGGGTTGTCACGTCACTTCCGGGTTTTCACTAAACACTACCTCCAAACATAGAAGAGTTCCAATTTTTTCCCTTAGACGTCCGTATGTTCATCCTCCAAACCCACAAGAGTTCCAATGTTCAACCGCCGGGGTGTTTTCCCGCCCCGCCCCAGCGCCCCGCAGCGCGCGCGCGCGCGCGCGTCATCCCGCGTCATCCCGCGTCATCCCCGGCAGTGCGCGCGCGGACGCGGGTCAAAAGGTCAAAGGGTCACCTCCAGGTCAGACGGTCCAATGTCCAATGAGACAATGTTGCGGTATCGCTATAGTCAGAGCTTGAGCACAAAAAAGGGGATTCTAGATGAACCTGGGAAAGATGGGCAGTTCCATTTGGACCAATCAGTGGTCGAGAAAAAAGAGCCAATCAGCGGTCGAGAAAAAGAACCAATCAGCGGTCGAACAATCAGCCAATCGAATTGGGGTACTCACGGTGTGCTTTCGCTGACGTCCGCGCCTACATCTGGGTTCTTGTACACCCGGATAATGTTTTTCTGGACATGGATGGGTTACCTTTGGCTCCATTCTAGGCCACTGATTGGCTAATGCGGTGTTCAAAGCCACTTTCATGCATTATGCTCATAGAACTTATAGTCATAATCTATACGTGTTGGACGAGTCTCTTCACTCACCGTATACACGTACCTCAATGAAATGCCCGCTCCAAACCTAGACCAAAGACACGTACTTGGTCTGTAGGCTGATTTCATTGGCTCTCTATTTTTACTATAGTGCTTTGCATTCTAACCTTGATGGGTTACCTAGAACTTATAGTCATCAACATAATCTATACGTGTTGGACGAGTCTTTTCACTCACCGTATACACGTACCTCAATGAAATGCCGCTCCAAACCTAGACCAAAGACACGTACTTGGTCTGTAGGCTGATTTCATTGGCTCTCTATTTTTACTATAGTGCTCTTGCATTCTAACCTTGATGGGTTACCTAGAACTTATAGTCATCAACATAATCTATACGTGTTGGACGAGTCTTTTCACTCACCGTATACACGTACCTCAATGAAATGCCCGCTCCAAACCTAGACCAAAAACACGTACTTGGTCTGTAGGGCTGATTTCATTGGCTCTCTATTTTTTACTATAGTGCTCTTGCATTCTAAACTTGATGGGTTACATTTTGGCCCCATCCTACACCACTGATTTCAGTTTGACTGAATCTCCACATTGGGCATTGATGCATTAGGAATAAAACACACAAGACAGGGTTTTTTGGTGAGATCTCATTTTTTTTTATTCAGTGAACAACAACAACGTGAGAACAACCACGTGAAAACTCAAGCCCAGAACAAGGGGCTTGTAATTAACTGAAGCCCAGAACAAGGGGCTTGTACATTGAAGCCCAGAACAAGGGGCTTGTACATTGAAGCCCAGAACAAGGGGCTTGTCATTAACTTAAGCCCAGAACGGGGCTTGTACATTGAAATGATGGGCGGCCCAGTCATAGACGAGTACATCGCGGTCCTCGGCCTGGGGGTACTCGTCAAACATCTGTACGATGGTAGATAAGGGTCTTCCCCGGCATCGATGGTACAGGTAAAACAAGCAATATTGTCCGCACACGCCACTGGTCAGGCTTTGCAACGTTTGACTGTTCCAACACCACGTCTCTGTGCCTTGATCCATGAAGTCTGTTAAATCGGGATGGAGGGTGGCAGACCGTACGGGTCAAAGTATTCCCCCTGCTGTTCTGTCAAGTACACGGCCACCCAGTGTTCACCGGGTCGATCCATCGGATCCGTGTTGAGAACGTAAGCAGCCGGATACATACGGTCTAATGGAAACACATCTCGGGCGAACACCCCTTGAAAGACCCTACGTGTCTCTGGGTCATTCTCCAGCACGGTGGTTATCTGGTCTGTATCCATGTTAGGTGGAGAAGTCACACAGGACGTTGCGCGCCTTGTCCACTTGAATGATGTTGTCAAACTCGGCGTAGCAGATCACATTGACGGTGGTCGCCAGGGCTCGTGCAAAGTGGATTTCCAACCGTAAGTTGCCTTGCTTGGCCAGGGCCAGCTGATGGTCGTTCTCTAAGGTGGGGGTCAGATCGAAACAGAACAACGTGTATCCGTTCGCGTAGTCCTCCCGACTGATCATATTCCCTTCGTCCTGGTTGATTTGACCGGTGGCTGTAAACAGGCTCTGATAGGCTCGAATGAAATTCCTCCGCCCAAAGTTCGGTGTTAAGGCCGTGGCTGGCACCTGTTGTCCATCCACATGCAGGGCCACAAAATTGATGCCGAAATGTTTAAAGTCAAACGGATTCTCTGGGTAGGCTCCGCTGAAACTGGTATTTTCCACACAGGCCAGGATCAATCGCTTGGGTAGTTCCCCCAGGAACAGGTTTTCTTTGTTGGCGCCCATATTTCCAGCAGGCACAGAGAACACTTTGGTTTGTACACGTCGGATAGGGTACTGGGCTGGTTTTGTTTCCAAGGCTTTCATGTGTCCCAATTGAACGGCTGGATTCGGTTTCACTTTTCGGACATACAGGACTGCGTCTTGGATGACAATCTTATAGTCAGCTACATGCCCCTCTACGTTAGTGGCCATCAAGGCGAAGGTCGGAGGCGCCCGTATCAGTCGGATTTTGATGGGGATCTTGTTCAAGAGGTACCGGGCTTGCATGAACATGTCTGCATGCAGTCGACCCATCATATCCACCGAGGCACTGTTCGCAGTGAAAGCCTTCCGTTTGTTATATCCCCCATTGTCCGCCGTGTCCATGTGCTCGGCTGTGTCCCTGTAGAATAAAGCGGTTGTCAGCTGAGATTTTTTAGCCTCTCGGCCATACGACAACAGTGTTTCGATGTAGGCTCGATAGGGGTACGTGTTGGTGGAGTCACTGATGAGTTTGTCGCTGAGAAAAATATCCACCTGCTGAAGCATCGAGTGCAGCCAGAGATTCGTCGGGCCCACCGTTGCTTGGTCAGCGATTCTGGTGCCAGCTCCATTGACCACCTTGGCTTTCACATACAAGTAGGTATGGGCTAAATCCACATAGGCCGTATCCGCATTACTGATGGTGAACTCGATGGGCCCGGTTTCGTTGATGCTGGAGAGCGGGAGATGCTCCACCCATAATCCTTGTTCGACACTGGTTTGTGTGGGCGGCACAGTCCACAAATCAAATTCACTGTTGGTGGAGGGGCAGGACTCGGCGTGGATTAAGGACATGTTTTAAGAAAAGATATCCTTTGTCTTCTTGGATGTGCGTCGTCGCTGGGTCGGTCGTCGACTGGTGCGTGGTCTCGGTGGGGCAGCTCTTTTATTCCCTGCGGTGCGTTGTGCTTTGGCCACCAAGACGCCTCCCGCTTCTTTGGCCCGCCGTTTCAAGGCTTCTTTGGGTGCCGTACCCCCCAAGACATCACCGGCCACTTGCAGTCCACTGCGTACCGCTTGTTTGCCGATTGCTTTCACCCCACGCGTCACCAAGGGCAGGAACGTTTTCACAATGCTGCCGAGTGTGTTCCCCAGACCATGTCCTCGTTGCATGCGTGCACCGCTAAATACCGGAAAGCCACCCCCGGCCTGTTGGGCATAATAGTCGGCATAGCTGCGTGCATCGCACTCGTAAGGTACTTTCATTATGCAAAGTGGGGAGCACGTGCTGAGGTCAGCGGTCTGTCACGTGGTGGTGGTGGTGGGGGTGGTGGTGGTGGTGCTGTTGCTGGGGTAGACAGGGTTTTGTATTGGTCCATGAACGTCATGTACCGTTGAAGCGTCTCATTGTACCGTTGTACTTTCTCACTGTCGCTTAACCCCGGTCTCTGTAAGATCTGTTGCATCTCTCCATCGAGGCTGTTTATGGTCTTCACCGTAGGTGGGACAGGGTAGGGTGATTGGAGGTTTTGCGGGAACCGTGGTTCGACGAGGACCATTTTTTTCGTGTGGTTCATTGTCGGCCGAAGAGTCCACCCAATACTGGACCCAACACGGAAGCGGCCAACGGTACTAAGATGGCCCCGAGAAAGCCGCCTTTCTGTAACACCTTTTTCTTTTGTGTTTGAGGGACCCGCTTGTGGACTAGGGTTCGGAGACCTGTCTTATGCTTGGCCAACTTGGTCTTCTGAGCCGGAATCAGTGGTACGTTGCCTTTTAACAGGTTGTACCCGATCTCGCACAGACAGCGTACAAGGTCAGGGTCCGCACCGCGTACAATGGTTCGGACTAACTCGGGTGGGGCCGTCTTCAATATACGGAGCGTGGGAGCGTGCTTCCGTACTCGCGCAGACATCCTGTACAACTAATGCTAGAACCCACAACTCTGCCCTTTTTATCCACCTCACAGACAAAAGTCAACCCTGCTGTGGTATTCATTCTTTTTATTATTCCCCATCATCAAACACACAGACCCCTGTGGATGTGTTTACATTATTTTTGCATGTACACGTGGTGGGTCTCTCCGGGAAAGATGCCGGTCCGTAGTCGAAGGTGGTCGGGGTGGCTTGCTTGAGGTCGAAGAGCATATACCCGTGCTGAGGGGTTGTGGCATCTTTAAAGGCTTCCAACGCAAACGGTGTGCGGCCGGGATATATCTGTCTCGCCAGGTGCAGCAGTTGAGTGGTATCTCTCGGGTTTTTGAAGACCACCAGGTAGTGGGCATTTAAACTGATGTTCCTATGTTCTTTGTTTTTACTGAACAGATTCTGCACAATGTAGATGATGCTGAGCCGTCGATGATGGCTGCCTTTGGTAAAGAGTTGGGTGACCCGTGCATCCGTCTCCGCCATGAGATCATCCAGAACCACCAAGGTGTCGGGTTGCAAATCGGCCAGGTTGGGTAGACCTTCCACGAACGTGATGTGGGGCATTGCTGCATACGCTTCCTGCCATTCTCCGTAACACCACACGACTCTGGCAATGGGTGGAGTGATCATGCTGTCGGCGTCTTGAAGGAGCTTCCTGACGAAGTGCGTTTTGCCGGAGCCCGTCGGTCCTGCGATGACGCAGGTGAAGGGATGCTGCCACCGAGGGTCCATGGTTCGAGGTGTATCCGTTGTCGTGGTAACCCGCTCTTGTAAATTTCGTACGAGTGAACTGGAGTGGTGGTGGGTACAACGTCGGTCGTCGTTGTCTGTTCACGTTCAGAGATGGTGCTGGGGGTGGGTACAACGTGGGTGATCGGTTCACTGTGAGGGATGAAATCCGGTGGGTCTTGAGACGTAGTAGGTGTACTTGGTGTAAGTGTAGAGCTCGACGTGGCTTGTGCGCGGGGTGTGGTGGTGGTGGTGGTGGTGACTGGGCTCGATACGACTGGTGCTCCCTGTAGACCCGTTTCACTGATGGCTGGTGTTCTCAGTTGGTTAAGTAACGTACTGACATAGGCTACGTCGTAAAACGCACCTCCGTACAACACACTCAGCAGGGTTAGCACTAGTACACCAAAGACCACTTGCGCTTTGCGCGTTTTGCGAGACGCTGTCTTCGGAGGCAGCTGCTGTTGGTCCATAGCACTGTGGTCGGACGTGGAATGAAGGAGGATGGCAGTGGTGTCTGGCTTTATAGTCGTTTCACCTGGTTGGCCGCGACCCAGGAATTGAAGGAACTGGGCCAGCCTTGCCATTTTACGAAATGAAACAGTTTGCCACGTCGACGTTCCGTTTCCAAAATCTGCTCCACCGTGTAGTAGTCTTGCTGTGTTTTTACAACAGGCTGTAATTCCGTGTCGTAAAACGTCCCCAGCAACGTTTCCCCTTGGAGATCTTCCAGTTCATAGACTCGCCACTGTCGGGGTAGGCGCCGTTTAATCAGGAAGTGCTCATCGCTCCAGTTGGGCAAGTAACTTTTCTCGAACTTGCCCTTGACTTTACTGATCCGTACAGGGTCCCCGACCTTGTACACCGCCTTCGTCGTTCGCTGCGATGGTCTGGGGTACAAGACACGCCGGACTTGGGCTTCATTGCGTTGGGTCACGGTAATGGGGGCTCTCTCTATACTCCGATGATAGGCTCGATTGTAACCACTCACAAGTTTCGGGAGAACATCGATGTACCGCCTTATATTCTTATAGGTGAAATATTTATACATGCGGCCTTTGAATGTCCTGTTGAACCTTTCCACCACGGAAGCCTTGGTCTCGTTGTACGTATGGAAGAAGAATACCTTCTGTTTCTTGAGAAAGGCTTGGAACGGTCTGTTGAGGAATTCCGTGCCTTCGTCGGTTTGCAAATACAAAGGTTTGCGCCCGGTCTTGAAGATGTCTTTGAACGCCGCTATGAGATTTGCCCCGTTTTCGTCCGGATGGGTACCACCCACGCATACTTGGATAGGATATCGATGCACGTCAAGATATACCGATTCTCATCGTTGTGTTTGGCAAAGGCGCTCATATCGACCAAATCCGTTTGCCACTGGGCATCTATTCCTCCCTCGATGACCCGGTTCCGTAGAAAATGGCGACGGACAGATCGATGTAAGGTATAGGTGTCTTGTCTTCTTAACCAATCTCGGACTTGGGCACGTTGTACCCCCTGGGGTTTGGCCGCTCGATAGAGAGCCGACAATGCACTATAGGCCGCCGGACTGTCAGGACTGTAGTATAAGTTATCCAGCACCTTCTCCCAGCGCTTCATGGTGACAAAATGATGATGGACCCTGGCTCTATCGTTTATTTATAACGGGTATATCTTGGGCCGGGTTTCTTTCTGATTTTCTTCGTGGACTTCCACAGTGGCCATGGTCAATGACCAGTCCAACTCGTCTGATGACCGCTTGATAAGCACTTCATCCACATCCACCACGGCATCTTCCAATGCAGACCATAGATCAGGGTGAAGGGTAAAATGCACTGTACCTCCATCTAGCCGAGCCAAGTGAGCAAAGAAAGGGCCGCGTCGGATGTACACATCGTGACACAAGTGGATGAGGTCGCCGTCCAGTTCACCAGACAACACCCGTTTGAATTTGGTCCAGCCCTCCCGGGACAGACGAATGTGAGCCGGGGACGGTTGTGTAGGATCCGTGTCTCCCACCACCTCCTCCATGATATCGACCTTATCCGCATACACGTGCAGGAAAACCTCGGGGGTCAAGCTGAAATACGCCAGTACTATATGCTCCGTCATGGTCAGTACGGGAATGGTACCAGATTTCACTGTCTCTCGTATTTATAGGGAGAACCCCGTGAGATCAAAGGATCAGGTGGTCATGTCATTGGGCTGACTGAGTCTAGCCGGGTAATCAATGGCATCGTCATGGGGTTCAGCCAGCGCGTCTTCCATAGCACGAACCCACGCCAATTGGTCGGGTGATCGGTCGTCCGGTGTAAACAACTGGTCCACAATAGGCACTACTTTCTCCAAGGCTGACCACACAGAGGGGCTTAGGCTGATACTTCGCGTAGGCTCTTGGTAGCGGCCCAGGCGTATGTGGACGGGAGGTACGGAATATACGTAGATGGCATTGTCCAGGTGGATGAGGTCTCCGTCCAACTCACCGCTCAACACCCGTTTAAATTTAGTCCAGCCATCACGCTCTAGCGTCACCGTATTCGATAGCATCTCAGCGGGCGCCCAGTAAATAGCTTCATCGTCTTTCACGAGGATGACTTTATCTTGATAGACGTATAACCCCACACTGGGTGTAAGAGGCAGGATGGCTCGTAGATAAGTTGACGTGCTTGCTCTAAATGTCGAAGGGAGAATGACACACACTCTGTCTCATCCCTCGTATTTATAGTGTCAATGCCACAGCGCCAGGGTGAATAGGGCACAGACTAGTATGAGGCCAACCAGCCGGCGCTGGTTCCGGCGTGAGCGCTCCTGGTCCATAGCGCGAGCATCAAGGATGGCTGTCATAGTCCAGTAGTGGTGAGTGATGGCACGCCTATCCATCGAGTGCACTCTGTGGAGGACCGCTTCTGTGAACTCGTTCAGGATCTGGCGTCGTCCCTCGTTGTCGTCGCCATCTGCAAACATGGACCGGACCACTGCTCGGTAACCCGTGAACGAATTCACCACGGTGGCATACTGTAAAATGCGTGTCGCATGGGGCTGGATCTCCGCCATGGCTCTGTAGAAATGAAGGTGTGGGATCCAGAGGGACGTGTTTTATAGACCAGATGTAGCTCTACGGGTGTAGTCCGTGATACGTACTATTCTGATAGGTTAGTCCAAAAAAAGGGAGCAACAACAACAACAACAACAACACAGATTACAGATCAATCCTTTTTCCAGGTCACGCCCGATTCACGCAGACCGGAAGTGACGTCATACACCTGCGCACAACTGTGATGGAAAAAAAATGGATATGACCTTGAACTGATCACGTGACCTCCCCGTGATGACAAATACCCAGAACCAAGTGAGTACATGCATCCCATAGTCCCAGGTCACGCCCGATTCACGCAGACCGGAAGTGACGTCATACACCTGCACACAACCGTGATGGAAAAAACCCAGAACCAAGTCAGTACATGCATTCCATACAGGCAGACGAGGTCAAAATACTCGCTTCTGATTGGCTGTCAAAGGTCAGGTAAGTCACAGTGCTCCGCAAAAGTAGTGCAATGAATACTCCCCTACCCTAAAAATCGACTCCTTTTATACGTTTTTCTACAATCCGCCATCTTGTACCCACCACCCACCACACACGCCGCCATCTTGTACCCACCACCCACCACACGCCGCCATCTTGTACCCACCACCCACCACACACGCCGCCATCTTGTACCCACCACCCACCACACACACACACACGCCGCCATCTTGTACCCACCACCCACACACGCCGCCATCTTGTACCCACCACCCACACCGCCGCCATCTTATTACCACCACTTACACCGCACGCCGCCATCTTGTACCCACCACCCACACACGCCGCCATCTTGTACCCACCACCCCACACACGCCTGCATCTTGTACCCACCACCCCACCACGCCGCCATCTTGTACCCACCACCCACACACGCCGCCATCTTGTACCCACCACCCACACACGCCGCCATCTTGTACCCACCACCCACACACGCCGCCATCTTGTACCCACCACCCACCATCCACCACAGCCGCCATCTTGTACCCACCACCCACCACCCACACACACACGCATGCGCACACAACCAATTGTGACGTCACCACAGGTTCTGCGCATGCGCAGTGAGGCGCTGGGACATGAATTGACCCTTTGTGCACTACTAGGAGTTCAGTACGAGTTCAAAATCCGTTTCGTAACTTGTGTCTAATCCCGCTTAACCCGGGGCTAGGGGCGGTATGAACCCATGTACTGCAGGATCCTCATGGTGATCATATGAACCAACGCAATGAAAGCGTGACTGAGATACATCATTCTCTAGTTGACGACTTTAGAAGGAATATCATATGGATTAAGAATACTGATCAGCGATACGGATTTGAAAATGATGAATGTTTTCTCTTGCCTGTTTTGGTATTTTGGGGGAATTTTTAGTAAGGATTGGAAATGATGAATGTTTTCTCCAGCCTATTTTGGTATGTTGGAGGAATTTCTAGTAAGGATACTCTCGTGTAACAATACTATGACATCTCAAACCAAACGAAATCTTAGTTGTTTCAGTTTACCAGACTTCTCTATACATTCATAGCCAGAACAAAATGGCGATCATTATCACACCGAAAAGGTGATGAGTTATAGCCATCGCCCTCTTCTGATGATCACCTTCAAAAAATGATTGTCATCACATCTGAAGACTGACGAGCAATGATTGTAGATCAACGAGGCAAAATAATCACACTTAAATGGTGATGGCCTTCACCATTTAAAAGAGATGGCTCTAACTCATCACCTTTTAAAGGTAATGGCCATGTCTGATCATCATGGAAGGGTGGTGGGCCATCACATTTCTTTCTGTCTGTGTTGTATGGCAATATAATTTTGGTTTCAGGTGTCACAGTTTTCCCACCGAAGAAAGTCTTAACTAGAAATGCCTGAAAATGAGAAAATATGTCAGGGAGTACATGTACATTCTGATCAATAATATCTCCATTTTTATACAACTGAGTATCACAATTCTTTCGGGGCTAATATTTGGATATGACAAATTCAGGAAAATCTGATTTCGGAAGTTTTGGATCAAAGGAACTTCTTCCCTGTTAACGTCACATATCATTTCAGATTCGTTTGGGTCTTAATTCGAGAACCCAGTTGGCGAATTTCCGAAGATTGTTCTTCGCATGTCGTGCCTTTCAAGATGTAATAGGCAAGGATTAAAATTGCTGAAAACTCTTCAGCGACGTGTTTTACAGCATTCATTATAGTTTCTTAATATGGAACTACTTTCTTAATACGGTACTACATTCTTAATACTGTACTACTTTCTTAACACTGTACTACTTTCTTAATACGGTACTACTTTCTTAATACGGTACTACTTTCTTAATACTGTACTACTTTTTTAATATGGTACTACTTTTTTTGGAATATTTTCGTGTGCATTAGTTTGATGAGATGTAAGATACTATGTATTGAAGAATGTACAATGTTGGAGGGCGCATAAAACGGCGTAATCCGACATAAAGCGTTATTCTGACCGACTTCAATGAATAAATCCGTTCGAATGTTATGCCAGCAATAGTCAGATCCGACATTTAATTTTTAGCCGTCGTCCATAAAACAAAAATACTCGTAAATAATCGAAAGACGTATTTCGTATGAGAGTTAGCACATTCCAAATGTGCTATAAAAAAAAACACACACTCATAAGCTGGATTCCTACAAGACAGAATTGGTCAACAATTTCCAATGATGCCAGTAAGACATGATGATTCTCTTTACATAAAATCCGATTCACTGACTATTAATGTTTTTATCCAAATGGATTTTCAATTCGTTTTCGAGTATGTATCTCAGACACGCTTTGATTGCGACTGTTCATTTGAACACGATGACGATGTCTGATATTCAAACGGCCCTAGTCCCCAATTTAGCGGAATTAGAAACAAGTTATGAAACGTTGCGCCTGAGATCTTACACTATAACATCTTATTTTGCCTTCAGTGTGCGATATCTTTCACAGAATTTGAGAAACTTTGAATGGAGGTCTAGCCCTGTTTGACAAGTTTCTGGAATAACAGTCTGTGGCGTTTATTAAACTCGCCACAGTCTGCCAGGTATGTATGGTGTAATTGTACCTTAACCATGCGTATACAGCTCCATTCAGAAAGTGTATTATCTCCCCTGAACTACCGACACTCTTTAAGGTCGGAGGCCTAACCTGTGGTTTTGATAAGTAATGACCTCGGTTTCACTTTTGCCAGAGATTCTTGCAATTATTTCGAAATATAGATTAAAAGCTATTCCAGATTATTTGTTTGAAAAACTATTTTATTATGAGAAATACCTGTCTACATTTTCTATATATAATGTATAGTGCTTATATATATTTAACATTTAATACTCTGCAATAATTGAATAGTTAATTACCTGAACTAATTGCGAGGGTCTTTGGTACTTACCGGAAGTTCACTGCATCACTGCGCCCCTAGTGGTACAAGGGAGATAACACCTTTTCTGAATAAGCTTATTGTAGATGGTCATAATGACGTCTCAGAGACTTACTTTCACGTTGACTTACCAGGAGATTTATCTGTGGTGCCAAGAGACCACCGACACGTGTCCAGAATGTACACGACCCCATTCCCACACTCCTATCAATACAAGGAGAAGAAATGTCTGCTACATGTATAACAATTAATCAATTACATATAGGGGTGTGGGGTGGAGGATACCAGGTGTGAAAAAAAGCAAAAAAAAAAGACATCTTCTGAAAGGAACATTGAGTTTTGGGACACTTCTTCCTTTAAATCCGACAACATCGTAATATCGGATATCGGAATCGCTATACTATGACCGGCAACTTGCACGCACGATAGCCTATGCAAAAGCAAATTGGTAGAGAAGCTCACTCGCTTTCAGACAACTCCACCACAGCGTCAGACAACAAATACATAGCTATAGCTTGACTGTTACCAGAAATGGCTGTGCCTACCTTATTTGTGTTGGGTACATTTCTGCCGTATATAGAATCTGGATAGCGAAGGCCGCCGCAAGTCCGCACCGTCCCACCAAGGCAAGGATCGTTTTAATGTGTCCAACTGATATATAAATTAACAAGAAATCAATAAATTAATATCTTATCAACGCTAGCACATTGTATATATCGCTGTAAAATATATCGTCTTGCATTACCGCGAGAACGCACTAATATTGATATTGTTTCAGCTGTGAATGAAAGGGAGGCTGAAGGCAGGGGCATTTGTATTGCATTAACCGAATACACACCACTTTGGTCGAACATCCTTTGATGTCATCGCCTGGACACCAGCTAGAAACAATACAGGGTAGATTTAGGAACTGCTTTTTTAAGCCGTCGAGTTAGATGGTTGACCTCAACCACCTCACCGAGGCATAACACTACCTCAGCCACCAGTCAGAATTCCGGACAGTAGTCCGATCATTATACCGCCGGAAGTGACATTATTTATAGTACGAGACATCCTGAAGGATCTTGGCGCCCACCATTGTCCGATAATTGTAAGCTAATGACAAGAGGATCTTTTTGTCCATTGTTACTAAGAACAAATGATTGATTTGTAATTTTGTTTGCAGAATTTCGAATTTGAGCGAAAAAGATCGAAAAAGGGACACTGGAAAACACCAAGATATTATCTATCTAAGTTTCAGGAGTTTCTAGAAACTGTACTTGATGACGGTTGTTATAGTACAAGTGAAATGAGCAAAGTTAGTCTGAAAGTGAATCATTCGTGTTCGTTTTGTAGTACTTTTTTCTTTGCGCGTGTCATCATTGGGTACTGGAATTGAAGCCAAATCTCTTTGACATTTTGGCATGAGCTATGAAACAGACTTTTTAATTAGGAACGAATGCTAATTCTGTTCTGTTTACTGGGCTAGTTTGAGATATCTCTTTTAAGATATCATGCTCGAAAATAGTCAGATGCACTGGGTGAAATGTACTGGTTTCCAAAAATGCGGATTCTTGGCGGAAACCAGTTGGAAACTGTAACACCCCATTTCCAGCCTGTTTCCGTGATGCGGAAACCAGTGGAAACAGGTGTTTTTGTTTCCGTCAAGAATCCGGTGCACGGAAACTGGACAGGAACCTGTTGTTAAGTTTCCGCCCAAATTACGCTTCACCGGAAACGGGTGGGAAACTGATGTTAGTTTCCGCTCTGTTTCCAATGCATCGGAAATGGAGCGGAAATGGACCGGAAACTGCTATCAAGTTTCTAGCCTGTTTCCGGTTGCGCAGAAACAGGTCGGAAACGGACATAGGTTTCCGCTAAGATTCCAGTGCACGGAGACTGGACGGAAAGCTGTCCTTAAATTTCCGCCCAGATTACGCTTCAGCGGAAACGGGTGGGAAACTGATGTTAGTTTCCGCTCTGTTTCCAATGCATCGGAAATGGAAGCGGAAATGGACCGGAAACTGCTATCAAGTTTCTAGCCTGTTTCCGGTTGCGCAGAAACAGGTCGGAAACTGACATAGGTTTCCGCTAAGATTCCGGTGCACGGAGACTGGACGGAAAGCTGTCCTTAAATTTCCGCCCAGATTACGCTTCAGCGGAAATGGGTGGGAAACTGATGTTAGTTTCCGGTCTGTTTCCAATGCATTGGAAATGGACTGAAAACTGGTGCTGGAGTTTCAGACCTGTTTCCGCTCGAGCAGAAACAGCTCAGAAACCAACGCGAGTTTCCCCCATGTTTCCAATCCAGCGGAAATAGACTGGAAACTGCTATTCAAGTTTCCAGCCGGTTTCCGCTTGAGCAGAAACAGATCAGAAACTGACCTAGGTTTCCGCCCAGATTCCGGTACATGGAAACTGGACAAAAACTGATGTCAGTTTCCGCTCTGTTTCCAATGCAGCGGAAATGGACCGGAAACTGCTATTAAGTTTCTAGCCTGTTTCCGGTTGCGCAGAAACAGGTCGGAAACTGACATACGTTTCCGCTAAGATTCCGGTACACGGAGACTGGACGGAAAGCTGTCCTTAAATTTACAATGAACAATATACCAAGAATTTCTACAAGAGTATCAGAGGAGCAGTTTTGAGCTCACGTCAATTAAGGAACTAGAGGTTCCGCTTTGACCCTTGGGTTGCCGCTCCGGCATGAAGCCTATGCTGGTTGTTTTCCCCCAACCTCCCACCTTGCGTTGAGTGGGCACATTATTTAAGGGAAAGTGCTATAAAATTAATGTAGAAATAAGTGTCAAGTAGTTCTCCTGATATCTTGCCAACAAGGTCTGTATATACATGTACAATTAGATGAATGGATGGACGGACAATGGACAAGGATAAATGCACGCACAAACCACAATCTAATCAAATGAGGGGGCTATTCCAATGAACCTTCCAAGTTTGGTGAAATTCTGTTCAGTAGTTCTCAAGATATCTTGCAGACAAGGCCTGTATATACTGTATACATGTACATGTACATGAAGATGAGAGGCTATGCCAATGAAGCTTCCATCTAAGTTTGGTGAAATTCCGTCCAGTAGTTTCAAGATATTTTGCAGACAAGGCCTGTATATACATGTACAAGTAGATGGACAGATACCGAACACGGACGAATACACGCACACACACCAAAACCTAATCAAATGCGGGGGCTATCCCACTGAATCTTCTGTCCAAGGTTGGTGAAATTCCGTCCAATAGTTCTCAAGATATCTTGCAGACAAGGCCTGTATATACATGTACAAGTAGATGGATGGACGGACACGGATGAATGCATACACACATACACCAAAACGTAATCAAATGACGGGGATATCCCACTGAAGCTTCCATCCAAGTTTGGTGAAATTACGTCCAGTAGTTCTCAAGATATCTTGCAGACAAGGCCTGTATGTACAAGTAGATGGATGGATGGACGGACACCAGGCACGGATGAATGCAGACACACACACCAAAACCTAATCAAATGACGGGGCTATCCCAATGAAGCTTCTATCCAAGTTTGAGGGAATTCCGTCCAGTAGTTCTCAAGATATCTTGCCGACAAGGCCTGTATATACATGTACCAGTAGATGGACAGACGGATGGACACCGGACACGGATGAATGCACACACACACACCAAAACCTAATTAACTGGGGGGCTATCCCAATGAAGCTTCCATTCAAGTTTGGTGAAATTCCATCCAGTTGTTCTCAAGATATCTTGCAGACAAGGCCTGTATATACATGTACCAGTAGATGGACAGACACTGGACACGGATGAATGCACGCCCACACACCAAAACCTAATCAAATGAGGGGGCTATCCCACTGAAGCTTCTATCCAAGTTTGAGGGAATTCCGTTCAGTAGTTCTCAAGATATCTTGCAGACAAGGCCTTATATACATGTACCAGTAGATGGACAGACACCCGACACGGATGAATGCACACACACACCAAAACTTAATCAAATGGGGGGGGGGGGGCTATCCCAATGAAGTTCCATCCAAGTTTGGTGAAATTCCATCCAGTAGTTCTCAAGATATCTTGCAGACAAGGTAAGGGGACGGACAGACATCCAGACAGACAGACATCCAACATAACTATTAAATCGATGAGCCATGTGTATATTAGGCCTAATTGTTACCCGTAGGCCCGCTGTTTATTTTGCATAGGCCTATGCCCTACAGCATCTGTACATGAATATTGAGTCTGCAATAATGTAGACTCTATTATTATTATATCTGGTTTGTAAATTGAGGTCTTAAGAAAATAAAGACACGATAGACGGACTAATTAGGTAATTTTGTGGCTAACTTTGTTATGATACTGTCCTGTGTATGTATTTTAGTCCACTATGCCTGTTAAACTTCCATTGTTTGCCAGAATAATTTCTTAAGGCCTTTGTGCTGGCATCCATTTAGGCACTCAAAATATAACAAAGATACAAGCTTGAGCTCCCATGTGCACAGCAATATTGAAACATATTTCCAAGAAATGCTTCGCCCATGTCGAAGAGATTTTAGAAAGCAACACAGTTATATATTAACCAATCAAATTATTTAACATTTACAGTATAATGGGAAATATATTGAACATTTGTTTTTTAATTCTCCAAAAGTATTTTGGGGATGAATATTCACTATACCTGTCAGATAGGCATTTAAACCAAAGTCATTGTATCAAGCCAGTGACTGCAGTCTATTCAGGAAACATGTCTTTGAAACGTAAATGAGTGGCACGCTGCCTCTGACAATCTTGACTGGCAGAAACTTTTGTTTGGGGCTTTGAGTATTTGCATACAAATTGGGATCTGGATTCTACAGGTGACCTGCATTTACAAGCCCATTACATTGATTCCTTCAGTGTTTCCCAGTTCTTTGGCTTTGGAAGAATATTTGCATATGAACTTGGGTGTACATGCTTTAGCCTGCAAGACCTTGCCACCCTAGCTCCGGTGTAGCCTTGTTCCATACTACGTGAGAACAACGCTACGGCTGTAAACCAGTCACCAGATCGAGTTGTTGGGAAATTGCCGTACGGGCAATATTTGCCGAACCAATTGACCATAACCAATAAAATAATTCGATTTTATGTCCACTTACCTTTCATAAAAATCCTTGTTTACGAGTGACCGTCCGTTTTTAGCTTGGCAAGAGATCGAAACTCGGACGAGGGGGGTTAAACTGTCCATGTAAAACTTATCGATGTAAAGATGGCGGAGATGTGGACAGTTTTACCCCCCTCATCCGAGTTTCGATCTCTTGCCAAGCTAAAAACGGACGGTCACTCATAAACAAGGATTTTTATGAAAGGTAAGTGGACATAGAATCGAACTATTTTATTGGTTATGGTCAATTGGGTCGGCAAATATTGCCCGTATGGCAATTTCCCAACAACTCGATCTGGTGACTGGTTTACAGCCGTAGCGTTGTTCTCACGTAGTATGGAACAAGGCTACACCGGAGCTATTGCCACCGTCTGTAACTGAACAGTGGGACTTTCTCCACCACAGATACCATGAGCACAAAGGCTGGGCAATTTTATTTGAACAATTTAGGTGTTTTCACTATCATGTGTGCAAAATGCAATGTCTATATGGAGAATTGAAGAAAACAGGTTTTCTAAATTGTGAGAATTATCCATCATATCTTTGGTGTTATGCTGTTTTGCAAGGTTTTAATCAAAACAGTCTCTTGTCATATTATACAACTTCGACATGGGCGAGAAATTTTGTGCAAATATATTCTAGTATTACTGCTATAAATGGAAAGAAATGCTTGTCAAGATGAGGTTGCAAGGATGGATGCCAGTACAAATTTAAGGAAGCGACAGAACCAGGTGAGTAACCGATCAATTCAAATTTCATTTTCAGGTTTACAGTCTTTCGTTTTTGAGGTGCGCGAGTGTGATCACGCACCACAGCGCGCCTGATTTTATTCTCAGGGGCGTGATAAATCGCGCACGCCGAGAACGGTACAAAAGAACAAAAATATCAGCTCCTGTGGTCTGGTGGTTGTTGTTGTGAGTCAGACGACAGAACGGAGAACTCTTTTTTCGTTTGTGGTAGATTTAGTGGCCTGCAGTCAATCGAAAATGCTAACTTGAACTCTAGTCCGGAATCCGTATTTCTCGTGGTTTTCAATATACTGCTCTAAATGACAATTTACGTCAAAAACATTTCCTATCGTACACATACATGATTATCTATAATCTGAAACCAATTTGATTTCTTTTAATTAAATAAATTGTACCATATTACATTGATCGCATTCAACTTTATCAAAAATGTGTTTCGGTCCGTTTCCGAGTAAAAATTTGTAACGCACCCAGTTCAGCCGCCATTTGAGCTATAATCTGGCCATTTTTGATTTTGAACTATATTGAATTACGCAAATGAACTTTAATTTGGACTGAAATTGGATGATCCTTCTATACAATTTGTTATGGCCACCGGTAAAGGAAATAGTGTACAATTGGCAACTTTTTTAACGTGGAATACAGTCGGGTTGATCGACTATGACACAGAAGATCGATGGTCGAGAGATGCTTTGTGTGCCAAACACGGCGACAGACTGTTAAAGGACAAGCCCTGGCATGCCTGGCTGAAAGATATTGACAGATACGTGAGTGGTACAAATTTTGTGTCCAAGTATACAGTTAGCAGACATTTCTCGTCTAAAGTAGCTATGCTACATGAATTTCACAAAAGACTTGAATACACTAAAACTATATATTTTATTAATCCTTGGATTGGAAGTAGCACAATGGAAAAACATAAATGTCGTCTGGTTCAGTTGCATACCGGGGGAACACAAGTCACTCAAGGGCAAATAACTCTCGCCGCTACTTTCTGGAAAAAAAGGAAAAAGATGACCCCATCTAAGAAAATTAACTTAAGAATTCATTTGGAATAATTTTTTAAACCTACACATCATCATAAGTGTACAGCACTGTGATTAAGAATGAAAGAAACTAAATTTGAATAAGGGCATTTAGTTCATTGAAGCGAATGCACTTAAAGCGATATACAAAAGCGTATTTTCTGTCAGAACATTCCCGCCGTTTAATGACATGAGCTGAACAGGGCATTTGCGCATGCGCAAGACGACCGTTTCTTTGTCTGGGAAGCACTGATAGTGAAAGTACACAGCTTCAAAATAACACTTGTCGGCCAATTTTAATCCCAGAAACAGGCCATAATGCTCACAAAGATAACAAATATGCGACTGATCGATGTTACAGATGCGTATTATACTTTTAGGTTGCATTTTATTATACTTACCGTCAATATTTCAACCTCGCCGCCTGGTCCATGTGTCTTCAGTCTCTAAACTGCGAAATACGCGCAATTTAAGACCCCGTTCTCATAACCGTCGCACCTTTACGTCACCTCTCATTTGATTTAATATGGTAAATCTACGTAAAAGAAGAGCACTGTGTCCCGGGTTGATGGGGGTCATTGTTGTCTGTATCGCCTGTATCGGGTAGGCTAGCACATGTGAGACTGGAAGGCCTCTCTCCAGACATGATTTACAATATATGCAAATAGTGAATTATTCTTTAGAATTTAGAATTACACGTATTCCATGCTCTCGGATCTTGTCAGAATATATTTTTTAATACCCGTATGTAGCTTGCCTTCTGCATAATTTGGCCCCGTGTAGTGAAAGTAAAATGTATGTGACACATGTGTAATGTTAATTTCAGATGATCCCTAGTCGGCTCCAGGAACTATTCCATGTTTCACTGGTACAGCAGTGCCATTACAGATCCGTTACATCACTGGGTAAACCGATATTGATGAGTATTTTTTTTTTTCATTTTCTTAATCTTTCTGGGTTAATTTTTTATTGAAAAGAAAGTTGAAATTTACCAGTGTGGAATAGGCCCATGGTCATGTATAAAGTTTTGAGTAGTTTGTAAAGCAGGCTAGGATTCCAGGAACACAACACAGCTTATAAACACTGCTAACAGAGTATTGTTGGTATTCATTTCCTATACTGTTGACATTGGTCGTCACATACAGTTGCCATTGATGATTGGAGATCATGTCAGATGATCACTTTCAGGTTTGCCATGTTTAAATATGTGGTAGATTATCTGCACAACATACATGAATTTCTTCAACGTATATTCCTTTTTCATTCCGTATTTTAGGAATGTGGTGGAGAAATGAAGAGGTGGAACATCCGTGGAGGGTTTTTCAGCCAGGTATTACTGACAGACTGATGCTACAAGCATGGCAAGTAACATTTATATGTAA
>JAVTVY010052917.1:0-27393 GCA_036873755.1 Hanleya hanleyi | reverse complement strand
TAGAACATGTCATTCCGTAGCACCCCCCGCGTAGATTTTGTTTGACTTCTTTTTCATGAAGATCAACATCTCCCGGTCAGTTAAATACCTGATGTAGATATCTACGGTGGTGCCTAAAGTTGCTACATGCAATTGTTTGATGCTGACTGGTTTTGAAAAATTTAAAACCGGAATGGGGGTAGGGGTAATGCAGCCCTCATATTTTTATTACCCCTGCGTTTCGCGATCTGAAACGTACACAAATTTACCTCCGAATAATGACCTTTCAGATAAAACAGTCCAAATTCCTCTAGCTAATATAGCCACGTCATAGTCACGTCATAAGCTCAAGAAGCCTTTGTCTCATGAATTTTGGGAAATATTTTCTCCGATTTTCTCTGTTTCTTTCGCAGTAATCCATTCTTGATGATATTTGACATATAATCTTGAAAGATATATGTCTACCGTTTAATTCTAGACCAGATACGTCTTTCTACTAAGTCCCGTTTGACCTCAGCATGGATTCATACAGATGTTATCCGGTCATGACACCATTAAATCCAAGTGGGGGTAGGGGAGATTACCCTGCCATATTTTCTTTAGTTCGCGGTTTATCATACTGAAATGCTCCACGCATTGCTTCTGGATATCGACCTGAAAGATAGAGTAATCAGACTTCCGGTAACTGCTTCAGTTTCGTCGCTATGACGTCATGAATCTAGAAATTGTATTTTTCCTTTATTTGTGTCTGATTATCGCGCCTTGTTCTGTTTTTTTTCTTTCTTTATTTCTATAAAATGTTCCGCTTATATCTGGATAGTGTTTCAAAGGGTTTCATTTGAACCAAGTGTTGTACAAAAGTAAATTAATATAATTTCGTGAGTGACAAACTAATAATCTGGGCTGAAATAAGAGAGAAAAACAAAATCTGATTGAGTGTGTCCCACAATAATCGGAGTTAGTTGGAATTCCTCATGTCTCTTGTCCACTGAAGGTTATATTGTGAAAACTTGGATTATAATGAATTTTGCATCGGTATACGTAACTTTAAGACAATCACAGTAAGGGATTGGGAGGAAACATTAATTGTAATGAATAAGAAAAGACTTTATTACTGGAGATGGTCTGTTTGCTCAATCTTGTTTGCAATGAAATATGGGAAGAATCGAAATGGCGACCGTGTTGGGATGGTCTGATATCTCGGTAAACTAAGGTGGTATAGGGGCCGTGAGGATACTTCATAGCCTCCACATGAACAGCTGCAATAAAAGCGCGGCCGAGATACTAAGGCTACGTTCGAGAATCCACCTCATTCTTGGGTCTGAATGTGAGGTGCCGAGGGAAACCGAGTCATATGGTGGCCTTTTAGTTGCCAGACGTCGTCAATTTTCCCCACCTTTCTGCATATCGCTCCAATGTATTATCTGTATATGGTAGGTATCTGCTGCTGGACTGTTAGTCTCCGAGGCCCGCTCCCTGTACATGTCATTCGACAAATATGTGTAGGGTTATTATTTTGGTGGGAAATTTAAGCCGTACGACGTCGGGCATTACAGGTTAGTTTTTCAGGGCATTCTTGCATTCACCATGTCTACCCCATGCTGAGACATTTACGCCATCAGGCGTCCTCGATGCTCATCCATTAACAACAAACGAGTTATTTGTTTGAGCTGATCTGTCATCACAGCGCCCGAGCTAGTGTATCTAAATCCGCTTAGCCGGTGCTAGGGGCCGTGTGGATACTTCATATTCTTCACATGAACATCTGCAATAACAGCGCGGCTGAGATACCAAGGCTAAGTCCACCGTATTCTCGGGTCTGAGGTCTGAATGTGAGGTGTCGAGAAAAGCTTGTGGTTGAGTCATATAGTTGCTTTTTAGCCGCCAGATGTCAGTTTGTTTCACCTCTTGTATATCGCTCCAATTAATCACATATATACATCTCATTTTGCCGAGACTGGCCTGATATTTGCAAAAATGGACAGAAGAGGGATGCGCAAATACCTGACGGCAAGATAACACAGCCTTACAATGCAACTAGATTTTAGTTAATTTTTGTTTTTGGCTATAACGTCTGAGGCTGTTCAATCTGATTAAAATTAAATCCTGTCTGCTCCCCCATTTGTATATGTCGCTTGAAGGATCTAACAGGCTTGCAGTAACTCGAGTGACAACCAATCCTGAGAACACTTCATAGTGCTTTTAAGGGAACATTAATGTCAAAGAAATTTTGGTTGGCTCAGTCGACTTAAACACCGCGCTGGCGGGGTGTCTTTCCGTGTTTCCGCAGTCCCGACATTGTGGCACCATAATACGTGGTAGATATATAGACTGGTCTTTGGTGTAAACGTTAGGGTAAACGGACAGTGTGACCCTATCTCCCCTCTCCGACTGCAAGTGGACTAGTCCAGATGCGACCATGATGTCATAGTGCTATGTAACACTTAATATTCTATATAGCGACATGTACGATTGTAGAGAATTGATAGGATATTAATTTATTAAGATTGGTGGTTGTTTGGATATCATGTCTTTTCACATAGTGTTCAAATGAACAACGCATTCAGAGCGTGACTGATACTCTGGACACGACTTGGAATTCATTTGGATAAAGAATAATGATCAGTGATTTCGGAGTTTATGTATAGAACATCATTATGTCTTGCTGACATCATCGAAAACTGTTTTTCTTGTATTTATTTTATACACATTGAAATTGAGGCTAACTGTCATATGAAATAGGTCTTGCGATTATTGAAGCGGAATTTCGTTATGGACTGCGGCTGATTATTGAATCTTGATATCGGATCTGACAATTGCGAGTGATATAACTATTGTATTGACAAATTCATATATATTGGATCTTTTCGTATTTTTTTTAATTGCCTTTTTTATACAAAAGGAAGGCATTGGAATGCTTGTTTTTGTTTGTCAATATCAATTAAGCATCACAGTGTAATAGAACGTTCCCATAATGTATATCAAGCTTCGAGAATGAAACCAAAGAAAGTGACAAGTATCCATTTTCGAATGAGATATATTTATCGAATTAATTTATATGAACTGAGGTACACATTTTCAATTTCGACCATCCACATTTTTCTTTGATGTGGATGTTATACGAATTAGGTCTTTGGATTATACACGTTGGGTGGGCACGGGTTTCTGTTGCTTCAATGTATTTTGTCTCACTTCATGCATCATATTTGAAAATAATTTGATGGGATCTGCATTTCGTCTTCTCTCAATATTTTTTGGCCTGAATCCATTCCTTTCATTTCATGTAACATTCATTCATTTCATCTAGCAAGTTAACTGGTTTTCTCTAATTAGATATGGAAACATTGGTGAGATTAGAAAAGTTGAATCCATCTTCTTTCTGTATGTCCATAATTTCGACATGGCACTGATGGAGTTAACAAATGCAAGCGGCAACTTTATATAGACCTGTTCTTGGTTAATAATTGACCACGAGCTATGCAAGCGGCAACTTCATGTAAAGTCGTTCTTGGATAAGAGTTGACCACTAGCAGCTAGTTGATAATCCTTAACCTAAGTCGAGCAGAGTTTAACATGTGTGAAACATATTAAGCACATACCATAATTAAACGTAACATTAAACGGGCTGTGAGAAACGAAGCCGGCGTACTGACAAGAAGTCATATTACCCCACCGACAAATATACTGACTGCATATTTCTAAAAAACATCACAAGAACCAAAAGTGACACCTGTGATGATTTTTATCTCAACCTCGCTTTTATTGTGACTGTTCATGCGGATATATTGAATGACATGACCACGCGGCCCCTAACACTGACTTGGGCGGTATTAGATACAAATATTTCAGAGCGACGATATATAGACCTGTAACACTGACTATGATATAAAGAATAGACATTACAGAGACTTCATTCCAGAAGTATTGGAAGTTTGATTTCTCGTTTTGCTCAACTTGTATCCAACCACAAAGTGTTAAAAGCTTGAGCTCTCTAGACCCAAGTGTGAAGAAGATATCGAAGCATAATCACCCCTACCCCCATTCCTCGTTTGTTTTTGTGTTACTTCGAGAGCATTGGGAGAAGGCATCATGCGACCTTACTCATTATCGTAGACGTCAACACCCCGTTCCAAGTAAGTCATGCATTCGTGGTCTTGAATGCACACATCACGCAAAAGCTAACAGGGTAAAAATACAGCGTTGGAAAACTTCAACAAAAGGTCCAGAAAAAAATACTTCCATGGTGATAATAAGGAGATAGTGACACCAACATTGAAGATAATCGTAATCGGATTGCTTCATCTGAATGATCCGTACACAGACTAAATATGTGTTAAATTTCATTGCGTTAGGATCGGGGAGAAATAAAATATTAGAACGTAATCACCCCTACCCCTATTTCGGCTTCATATTTCTCATGCTCTGGTGCCATTAAACATGGTTATGTTGCATCCATGAAGTGCATATTAGATGGTTACACCAGGTCTAGAATTAACGAAGAGAGGATTATCTTTCACAAATACAAATCAGGCAGAATGCAAAAAGAGTTTCTGCAACTGCAAAACAAAAAATTGAGTTTCATTTCTAAAAAAAATCGAGGAAAAATGTACCCTCCATGTTATGACGTCATCTTGACGTAATACACGTAAAAGGCGTTCGTTGGATTACGTTATCTAATCGAACATTATTCAGAGGTCAGGTATGCGAAGTTACAGAAAGTTTAGTGCAAGAATAAAAAAGACATACGTTCATAAATACCCCTACCCCCATCTTAGAGTTAATTTTGTCTTGTTCATACAGCGGTGAAGAAATGCATGCTGTGACCTTAGGCACCACCGTAGATGCCTACATCAGGTCTAGAACTGACCAGCAGATGATACTCGTTCATAAACAGTGGTCAAACTAAATCTACGCGGGGGGGTGCTACGAAAACCTTATTTAGACCCCTTTTTGCGATTTGGCTACCGGACTAAACACTGAGATGGGATTTTCTATCGATATTCTGATAAATGACCAACAAAGATATTGCCAAACAGATAAAAGAGTACAGAATTCTAGATGATAATATTGGCTTCTGGTTACCATTTGGAAAAAAGACCGCTGTGACCTACATAAGAAAAGTTCTCGGTGGTTCCATATCTAGAAATGCTCCCCATGGCACGATGCACCGCTATGCAAAATTTCAAGCTTTTGTGAAATAAGGCACAACTTTTTTTCACATATTGACTTGACTAAACTTGTACTCCGTAGTGTTACACTAATATACCTGGAACCTGAATACGTTTTATCCCACTCCCAGCCAATGAAACAATGTACATCCATCACACTTCAATGGTAGGTGTGGATCACAATACAGTTTAATTACCCTGCTATCTCCCTCATGTAACAACACATCAATTTATTTGCCAACGCCAGATATCTGGACTGATAATCGGTTTCGTAAGCCTTTAATTTGGTCCGTCGAGTTACTTACAGGACTTCACGCCTTGCGACACCTGAACTGGAGGTTGGTCAATTAATGTCGTTTTGTGTTAGATTTCAGGCTAATTGACACGAGTGATTGCAGACTTCATCACGTAATAGTAAGAGGGATAAACACTTACTAACGCTGGATATATGGCGAAATGATTGAATTTCACAAATTAAACATTTGTTGCCTGGCAAAAAAAAACTCCGAGTGGAGGATGGTAGAGCGAAAATCCCTTTCTGTCTTATGGTGCTTTCCACACCTAAAGTATGCGTGATTGAAAACAGGCATGGGTTTGGTTATTCGGCCATAAATAGTTATACAATCTTCAACAACAACCCTACAAAAGTATATCTTTTCCGAATTGGCATACTCGTGCCATTATTCCAGAACACAAGTCAGCTATTGAAATTGGAAAGGAAAGACACGCATGGCTAGTATGGACTGCACACTTAAAAACAAGGATGTTTTTTCCAGAATTTTCCTGCTCATAGCTATGCGAATCTGGGAGTGTTTGCGAGTTCCGCAGCATGCGACACTCGTTTGTAATATACCGTTTTATGGGATATCCCGCCGATCGTGTTGCCCCTGCCCCATCTTTGTTTTAGTGACTTTTCCTCGCAAATTAGGAATTTAGGAGCTGAATAAGAATATCAAAGAGTTACACTTTGACCGAGACATTCAAACACATGTACCAAAACCGGGAATGTGGTCCAGCTTTCGAATGAGACATGAGAAGCAAAAACAAATGCAAAAAAAGAGTTGAAATTCGAGCAAAATTTTCAATTATTTTGTATTCCGTCTTTTCCAAGAGATTGGGGGTGGGAGTACAAACTTGGAGAACATTGGATCAAAAACTTAATAATTTGCTCTCATTCACTTCAGATCAGGGTGTAGATGTGATCCGTATTGAAAATTATTCATTTTGACATATACATTGATAATAATGAGACATACAGGGCACTACTCTTAACATATACACCAATCTAAAGGGAGGTAATTCTGCATAGGTCTAAATAGCATGTATGCAAGACCAATACTATTATACCATGTAGTATGCATAAAATTGAAACATTTCTGACAAACGTAAATGGATTTACGACCCTTTGCAATATAAACTCATTGTAAGGCTTAAATAAGCGGTTTTAACGAGTGTAGTGCGGGAGAAAATTTAGGATTTGGCCTACTAATGTATTATATAACCGCGCAATGGAGCATACATTAAGGGTGCTCGCCACACCTAAAGTACGTGCGACTGAAAACAGGCTTGGGTTCGGCTCTTTGGCCATAAATAGTTGTAAAATCAACAATAAAAACCCTACAAAAGTATATATTTTCTGAATGGGCATACTCGTACCATTGGTTCAGAAGACAAGTCCGCTTTTGAAATTGAAAAGGAAAGACGCGCAATCCTCCTTAAAACCCCTTCAACGTTTCCGGAAACATATTCAATTTCGACCCACAATCCAGAGAAAACGTATAAATAATTTTCTTCTAATGAATGTGAAAGTATTTCTCGTACAACACGCATTTTAAAAAGTTGGAAAAAACATTTAGTTGACCTACTCGTTTGTTGTTTTTTTTGAAAATTGTTATCGTCATAAATGAATCATTATTTTCGCGCCCCGAAAAAGTGCAGATTTTGGCCTGCGGAATATTCACTTCCCGGCGCGGTTAACTCTGTAGTGACGCGTATGCGTGATTAACCAGCAATTATTATTTGCCTGTTTGGAGGAATGGTTACGTTGAACAGGATGGTAGTGTAGATATCAGTTAGCAGAAAGGGAAGAAGAGCTATCATACTGTCAAATACGGCAGACCTTCCCTATTATGAAATTATTGGTCACTTTGTGCAAAACCGTGCGGCTAGTGTGCAATGCACACTCATTCCTTTAGTATGGCACGGTATTATGGTATCATGGCCCTCTCTACAAATGAGGTCGTAGTTTTGAGATTTGTAAAGATGGTTGAGAATGAAGCGCTTGGTCGGCGTCGGGCCTCGCGGATTTTGATGGCAATATAAACTTTCATTCTATTAATAGTTTGGGTCGTTTCTTCTATCTGGCGGTCACAAAGTTCATTGTTTCCTGTCAGTTGACTTGATAGGACTATTAACTTATCACTTTGAAATATTTGTATCTAATACCGCATAAGCCGGTGCTAGCGGTCGTGTGGTCATTCCATTTAAGAAGTCAACATGAAAAGCTAAAATAAAAGCGTGGCTGGGATTACAATTCATCACAGGGATCAGTTTTGGTTCTTGTTGTGTTTTATCCTCCTAGCTAGCGACTCTAATTCCGTTTAAGCCGGTGCTAGGGGCTGTGTGGTTACTTCATAGTTTCTGCTTGAACATGCGCAATAAAAGCTCGACTGATATACCAAGGGTACGTCTTAGAATCCTCCGTATTCTACTCTGAATGTGATGTGCCGAGGGCGGCTTTCCTGTGAAGTCATATGGTTGCTGTTTAGTCCTCAGACGTCGTACATTTCTCCCATCTCTTACATATTTCGTCAATTCAGAAAGATGCAATCCGTATATGTGCATGTGGGGTTATATCGCTTTTTGTCATGACTCCGGCGTCCTTGTCCAATGCCCATTTATTGTTGAGTTTCATTGTTGCCTGTACATTGTGAGAATCTGCTGAATTGCAAGTGAACATTTCATGTTCGACCAGACATTACAACACCGTCAATCCTACTCCGCGCAGCTTGACGTCACTCGCCGTTGACGACTTCTCTCCCAATGCTGTGTGATGTTCGGGCAGAAGAATTAGTTTGAACTGAAAACACTCGTTTACCGGTGTTCTTCATTGCTAGTACCTTACATGACGAGAAAGAAGTCTCGGTAAAGTCCGACCCAGCGTACGACTATGGGGCGGAATGAACGTTCAATTTGGTTAAATTACTCTATCATATATCCCCCGAGTTCCGAATATGAAGTAAAGGCCAGCAATCGACAATTAGGCCTAATCGCTGTGAGAAACGTGTATGTGGACATTCGGATGTTGCGGTATTGACAAAACGTTCTTCTGGATATAGATAGCTTGAGTCATCTGTACATCCATACTTATTGTTATAAATGAGTAAACTTATTCAGATTCTAATGCCATTGAAGTGGCCAAACCAGTAACACACAATCTTATACATGTGCAAATATAAAAGTCATGCTTTGTAGCAACTAAAAATGACACAATTGTCGCAATTACGACAAGTGTGTCATTAGCAGTTGTCCGGTCGTCAGCTACTTGCGACAGTAGCAGGCGACTCTGTCACTCAAGAAAAATGGTAGCGAGCACCTTGACGCTTATTGTCGCAACTGGAAACCAGTAATCATTTGAGACAAAAATATATTACACATGATGTATGATTAAATCTTTGATATACTTGCAATAGCAACCACTAATTACACAATTGTCGTAACTGCATGCAGATTCGCCTGCTAATGACGCAATTATGACATTAGTTGGCGACCTGAAAACTGCTAATGACACAATTGTCGCAATTGCGACTGCGACAATTGTGTCATTAGTAGTTGCTACAATGCTTCAAATATTTGCAAATTTACCGATGTTCACCTAAGTATTCAGGCCCTTGAGAAGCGATATCTTATTGTACATTTTCACCCTAAAAGAATAAATTTTGTCCTGGATTTTTGATTTGTACATATACTAACATTTACCATGATGCGCAGAAATCTACCTACACACACATAGGGTAGCGATTATTAACACAAAACCGATTCCTTCCCGCACTGTAGAGAGAACATAAAAGTTGAAGTTTACCGCTAGTGATTGGTATCATGTCAGGAAATAATGAATGACCGCGCATGGAGTTAGTTGATAAACCAGACCATTCTTACTATGATTACAGTTTGTGAGTATATTGCCACTGTTTATTACCTTCGACATGGGGATAGCGTCAGCAAACGGTATGCCCGATTAAATGTTTGCATAGTTCAGAGTTTATCTATAAACGCTTTAAGCTTACCAGGCCTGGGGCCGTTTCTACCAAATTTTGTTAAATATTTTTATTCCATAAATATATATACAAATCCTCGTATGTCCTGTGTCATATATTGGCACACGGCCCAATACTAAAGTCCCATAAGCTCTTTGCCAAAGTATATACACAAGAACAAATTAGATAATTATAATCACTCAACTCCGAAGGCGATCAGCGGTCCCCAGACACTTTTTAAACAAAATCTATATTTTGTCGATTTTTGATTCATTATGTTGGATGTGCGCATTGTATTTAATCAGAGAATAGTGCTTCTTAAATATGTTCAAAAGGGCTATAAACTGGGCCTTTATTTTTCTAAATTTGCATTGATAAATATATTGCTTTGTGAGCACAGAAAGTGTATTAAGCGCACATTGATTTGTATGCCATCCGAAAATGATTGCCTTTGGAGTTATGTTCCCCCTCATGCTCACCTCTTGGCTAAGCCAACCTTCCAGGTCTGACCAACGTTGTTTTGCGTAAGCACAGTATAGTTTCTCTCTCATTGTCGCATATGTCGCAAGTATCCTGGTCTATATAAGCAATTGTGTTTAAGTAGGAATTTGTCGGAAGTATACGGTTAATAATCCTATATTGTATGTCTCTTAATTTATTATATTGGGTGCAATGAATTATATATGCATAATGATCGTAAGAATCTATTTGTATCCCCAACATTGATTCCCACTTAATGACGGTATTAGATTTCAATTCCGATTGAGTATTTAAAATGTCATAAAATATTCTACATCCTATTTTTTGTTGCCTTGTTAAAAGTTTTAATTGTTTTGGGAAAATGCGCATGTATTGGAGATTGCTATATTGTCCAGAGGGAAGGATATCTTTCCATTCTTTGGGTATATTTTTAAGCAGATTTTAGTCCAAAACGTTCCCTTCACTAGATACATCGTTTTCAAATTTTCAAAACTGAATAGAACACCCTACCAAACCAAACTTTCTCTGGAACCATAAAAAAATGAGAGCTGCCAGCTGTTTATCATATTGGGGTCATTTTGAGCCTATTTGCAAAACTCCCCGATTAGAGATCCTGAGTGAATTCAAATGGCGTCCAGAAATGTGATGTTTTCATCAGTTTTGTTTTTCAAAATTCCTGCTTTTCTGAGAGGCAAATTCGGCAATAACTATTTTATCACACATCGTATTATTTAGTAATTTTTCATGCAGTCTTTACGAAGAAAACACATAAATAAAACAAAAATTCCTTTTTTGAAAATGACGTCAATGTGGCATAATCAAAGCTGCCATCTTGGATATTTTTATTTTCTGGTAGAGGTTGACCCAAGGTAAGATTCAGCCCCCAGCTCAAGGGGTAAGAACTATTTTAAGGGGGAAGTGAAATGCACCCGCCCCATCACCATGCCTGGACAGGTCCCAAATAGCCCAGGCCATATAAGGTTAAATACATATCACCCTTTGCACTACACTGTCAAACGAGGAGAAAATATATCAAGACTGTTAATTGCTGCCTCCAACAATACATTTGAGCAAAATTCCACATATATATAATTACCTTGCTGTATGTACTATCGAGTTCAGCCATAGCTTGCCCTTGATAATAGACTAACTGTACATGGACATTTCCTCCTGATGCCAATGACATTTTGTTGGCAAGGGAGACAAATCTGACTATCCGTTCTGATCACACAATTGAGTGTAGCTACATATAATATCTCCGAATCAATTCCTCCTTATAGAAACAGTGCTTCAAAAGTAAGTGTTTGATATCTCCCAAGATATTTGCTCGATCGCGATGAAATTTTGCACACACTATTCCAGTAATCAAGCCGACACTGTGTATCAAGGATTATCTTGTAGGTGCAGTTGTGCTCTAATGAGCATGCGCAAACTGGAACTCGGTCGGATTTTGAAAATTGCACAAACAGATTCAACCACAGTTTTCAATGGCAAATGTTCATTTCATCACACATTCAACATGTTCACTGGGTGTCTCAACGGAATGTAATCGCTAAAATGGCGTCTAGCCACCACGTAACTGTATCACATTCCGACAACGAGTTCGTATCGTGTTGATGATGGCAGTTTGAAAATGTCAAAATGCCAATCTCCCAGTCCTGAAATTTATTCGTGTGGTTGTGCATTCAGGACATGACACACGCCGCAAGAAATTCATGCGTTTTCACATGACCTGCATCAGGTAATGTGATGTCCGAGATGGTCAGTACAAACGACCGCATACCCGAAAAGCCCATATTACTGCCCGCAAGTATTGGGCAAATTTCTGCGGTAAACCATGCCTCGGATAGCGAATATGGATCGGGCTATTGCAAGTGGCCTTTTGGAGGCTAACACGCTTGTAAAACAGGTTGCGCGTCGAATGGGAGTGACACTTAATGTCATTCGCAAATTACAAGCCAAATTTCTTCAAACTGGAGATGTGAAGGATCTGCCGAGAAGTGGCAGGCCCAGGGCTACCACGCAACGTCAAGATTTGCGAAAAGCAAACGTCGCACTCAGGAACAGAAGATCATCAGGTATGCGGGTTTGCGTGTGCCACAGAAATTCGAATACCATTTTGGTCGATCATTCACTTTCTTAGTTGCAAGATCATTCTTTGCGTGACGCGCGATCGGTGAAAATGTGAAACAAAACAAACTGAAAACGTCTCACTGTCTTGCACACAGGTGAAATTCAGGCATTTCAGAATCTTTTGAAAGTGAATTTTGAAACAGAAACGCTAAAATCAACGTTTCTTCTGAAAAAAAATCATACCTGTAAGCAGTATGATAAATGCGCGGTGACATTGCTAAATCATTGTCGAATGTGGCGCGGATTCAACTCGTTTCTCAATTCAATTAACTCCCATTCTGAATTCCAGCACCAGAAGTTCAAGATCAGATTCGAGCAGATGCTGGTGCCGGGGCTAGGAGCCTGAGTGCCCAAACAATTAGGCGGCGCCTAAAAGCCGTCGGATTACGTGTTAGGCGCATGGTTAGGAAAGCCTTGTTGCTTCGCCGTCATAAGATAGTGCGTCTGTGGTGGGCAACAAATCATGTTCGATGGACTAGACAGCAATGAGCCAATGCTCTTTTCAGCGACGAAACGCGTGTCTGTCCCGCCATGTTGATGGCAGGGGGCATGGTGAAGAGCGTGCAGAGTACTGCATGGAGCCCCTAAAGGCCTTTGATGATGGCAGTGTAATGGTGTGGACAGGCATTATTACCACAGGCAAAACCGATCTGGTGCTTATTGAGGGAAACTTGAATGCCAATCACTACGTTACTGAAGTTCCCCGTCCACAGGTTTTGCTGTACGCAGGCGCCGTTGGTGATGGAACTGAAGGCATTGAGCTGATGCAGTGGCCCGCCAGTTCCCCGGATCTTAACTCCATCGAACATATGTGGGATCAGTTGAAGCAAACGGTCTATCGTCGAGTTGGGATGAAGTCAGATCTTGATGACGTGAGACGCCTGTTTCAGGAGGAATGGTAAGCCACCCAGCAAAATCTGTTCACACGCCTCGTCAACACGATGCGAGCTCGTTGTCGGAATGTGATACAGTGTCGTGATGGTTACGCGCGATTTTACTGAATACTGGCCATCGAGAAACCCAGTGAACATGTTGAATGTGTGACGAAATGAGCATTTGCCATTGAAAATGTGGTTGAATCTGTGTAATTTTCAAAATCCCACCGAGTTCCAGTTTGCGCATGCTCGTTGGAGCACAACTACACCTATAGGATAATCCTTGATACACGGTGTCGGCTTGATTGCTGGGATAGTGTGTGCAAAATTTCATCGCGATCGGTTAAATATCTTGGGACATCTCAAACAACGCTTTGAGGGGAACATACTTTTGTTGCACTGTTTATTTTGAGAAAACCTTCGGTTTTGTTTCGTGGTCTATCATATCTGATGTGCACGCGTTCTTCAACTTCGAAAACTCCATAAAACTCCGGATCAATATTGTTTACTGTAATATCAACACATCATTCTTACAGAGCCGTTTCCTCTCATAATTCTTCCAAATTTCTGACAGGATGACACAGTGTACCCGTACAAATAGTTACTTCGTGCTAAAGAGTTTACACTAATGAATTGAGTTTACCCTATTGAAAACATTTGAGACAATTTAAAGGAATGACAATAAAAGGACAAGAATGTTGTTCTAAGTTCTCACAGTACGATGACGATACGTCACTAATTGGAAAGTTCGGAAAGGTGATTAGGAAATCCTTTTTAATATTGAACACTTCGATCAGGCTTAATAATAAACACTACAAAACAAGAGCGATTTGGAAAGGAAAACTTTCAATCATAGGTCCAAGCTTGACTGGTATCTAGGGTATTTTTTATTGCCGCGGATAAATTTCAGCTGCAATCTCAAATTTCAAGCGTCTGGTCCGTCATTCATAATTCAGCCGTGATGCATTTAAGAATATCAGCATCCATAATAATTGTATACCCATAGTAATTGCAAACAGTCATTCATATCCTTGCCAAACATTCAACAGAAGTTATCAAAAATTCTAACATGCTCCATCTTTTAGCCGTGCGCTGATTGGTCCAGACCTCAAAACATACAAAGATTATCACACGGTAATCTTCATTTGTTTGTTGTGATCTCTTTCATTCACGTGCCGAACTGGTGACGTCTGACTATTGTGACACAGTGCTACAAAGCTGAGCGCCGATTGGTTCATTCACTGCGCAGTGGAAAGGTCTATCTGGTGAACGGACAGCACTTGCGAGCATGGCCTGCAAACCAGTCACGAAATTCTCCCATCAACACTCCGCTCAGTTTTTTGATTGACGGTCGAAAATTAACATCGAAAAATTATTACACCTTAATATTCACTAAGGCGGTCATTAACTACAAAGCGAAACGGAAGTTTATCAACTTTATGTTGCAGTCAAAAGTCCATAAATAAAAAGATTTATTATAACTCAAGATCACTGTAAACTAGGTCTAAACATAGAACATTACATAACTGCAGCTACCTCTCTCAAATTGAAATAAAAGGTCGTTTTAAGCAGTCTAATTATAATAGAGAACACAACATGTCAATTCTTATGCAAATTATATAGACGCCAATTAATTTTGTTTTAATACCATCTGAAGCGGATATATGATCGCATATGGCCATCCTTACTTTTAAAGTTAAATACTAAACTAACGTGTAGTGTTCTACTTGGGGAGTAGAAGATGCCTATGACGGATGTCTTTTAGTTCGACATAAGATATTGCCGCTACGACGGCTGGTTCACAACAAATCAGAAGACGCTACACTATTTGAAATATCAGTTCTAGGTTACCTAGTAAACAAAGAGTATGGTATGAGATGTAATCCCGTAGGATTTTTGTACTAAATTTTTTTTTATCGGACTGATTTGGGGTCGAACTATTGAGATCTGATGGGGTTCACATTTTCCGAGCCCTGGATTCCCTTCTGGGTGTACGTTCCGTGACCCCACATGACCCGTCTCTCTCCATCTAGCTACGATTTTCACAATCTTGCAGGTTTCCCATGACGCGGAGTCCATTGTTACACTTTCGACGAGAGCGGAAGTTGTTATCTGCAACTTCCGTTTATGATGTTGACGTCAAGGTCATTTTTGTGAAAGTGACAAACTTAAACAAATATTTCAAATACGGGCAGATGGTTGGTGTCCTCTATATTGTGATGGGGTAGTACTTTCTTGGCATAAGGCCACTTAAGAAGTAAGAAGAAGTTGAGAAGTTTATGATTTACAGACACGGGGAGACCACTGGAGATCATTTTTTCACGTAACAAAGGCATTTTAAAGACTATTTGTATAATGCAATTTTGTGTGTGTGTGATTTAGGTAAGATGTGCAAGGTATCCGTCATCCAGAAAGTCATATGTCAGAATAGTATGTGCATAATCTGCAATGAGGGTGATACATCCAGCAAGAGACTGGGTAACAATCCTGCTATGATTGAAGTTCGCATTCATTATTGTGATGAGCGATTGGCTTTAGGTGAACTCGATAAGAAATAGCTTAGCGATCGCTTAAATAGCCTGAGTGAATATGTCAGATTGTTTCCCGCGTTATCCATTCTTCAGTTTCCATGGCCGATTCTGTAACACTAAGTGGAAATATCATTATTCTTATTTTCTGATATATTTCATTCGCTTGCTCCATTCAATCGTTTTGCTGCCCGTGTATCCATTAAGCGATCCACATGATACACCCTTGGCTGTTGCCCACCTGACATCTTCACCATGTACGTTAGGTTTTACAATAACCAAAGGACCCTTCCAAAGTGATGTAAGTTTGGAACAAACCCCGCATTGCCGCACAGCTGAATTGCCTGTGCAGACTGGAGTCTCCTTTCGTTAGACTTACTGACGTTTCTGAGACTCCGCTTTCTGTTAATCAGGTGGATGACTACCTAAAGAGGCATAACAACCTCCCTGCCGAATACCATCATGTGTGGAGAACTATTTGTGCTTGGATGTCTGGAGGCCTTATATACCATCATCACCTGGGGAAGGAACTCGTCCCATCTGTGTTATTGCTTTTCAGAATTCATTGTCAACATAGTTGTCACAGTTTTGTTGAATCTCTCGACAGTCCCGTTGTATTGTGGTCGCATGCTATAGGTTTGTGTCGTGTTAATTAAGAGAAGTTCACACATTCCTTGAAGAGCAGAGACTAAAATTCTTTCTCCCGGTCTGAGTGGACCTTCTCTCTTGCAGGAAACAAGCTTATGTTTATGTATACTATGATTGTCTTTTTGAATTTGGTGCTAATAGTGTTATATGGAATATGAAATAGGTCTTTGGATTATGGACGCGGATATTCTCTAATGGACGACGGCTGGATTATGAATGACGGACTAGACGCCTGTAATTCCAAATCTGCGTATAAAATTGTTTAGTGCCTTAGCAATCGAAAATGCTTCATGGTTAGGCAGTGGGACTGCCTCTGTCCATTTGGTGAAGTGCTCGATCTACATTCATATGTTTTTCCTAGCAGACAGTTTTCCTCTATCGTCTTTAATCTGTCCCATTGGTGCCAAAGCGCCTTGAAGGAGGAAGACAGATGCGAAATTTTGGACCATATGGGTTAGTCGTTCTCTTCGTCGAAGGTAAGAAAGATGAAGTCCCTCCGTTAGTGGTGTCTTGCTTCTGGTTACCAGCCTTGCAAGATCGCCATTGTGTTCATCATCAGATTGAAGGTGAGCATTTGCCGTCCTCATTCAACTGCTATAACATTCAACGGTTGGGGTCATTCTTGTACTCTTTGTCTGGATACCGTTTTGAGATACTGCGTGTCCTAAAAATTTTGTTGGTCTTTGGAAAAAAATACAGTTGGAGGGTTTAGTTTTAATTTAACTTCGTTGAGCCCATTGAAGTCTCGTTCCAGTCTCTCTATCACCTGTTCGAATGTTTCACCTGGAATCAAAATGTCATCGACATAAAGTATACACTCTTCCCAATGGAATCCCCTTAGTACATCCTCCATTAGTCGTTGGAAAGTCGAAGGTGTATTTGCCAAGCCACAGAGCATAAATGTGACCACTTGGGTGGTGATCGGTGTTGGTATGTAAGTTCGAATAAGCAGGTCACTGAAGTTTGATAAAGACGACCCCAAGATTGTGAAAATCGGATCACTATTAGCGGGGCTAGTGGTAGAGGGGAACAGAAGTCCTACGAGAGCGGTGTTGATGACATCTCATACCTCACTAAAAGGCGCTACATTTATTGACACAAACCGAGAAAATGCACAAATAAATTTTAAAATGATGAATCACAAGTCCGGGGTAAATTAGCCAACAAGACAGACGAATTATACAGTTAAAATATTTGGAATAACAAGAGCATAAAGATGAACAATAAGGTAGTTTTCTGTGTGCCTGGGTACTCCAAAAAGGTTCAGTATATACATGATTTCGTAATGGAACCAGTCACTACTTATACTATGCAGATGTCAATGAAATGTATGAGACAAAAAAAATTCTAGGCTATGACAGAATGATAGACTCAATGAAAACGTACCCCCAAAAAGACTTTTTTATTCAAAGGAAAGATCGCAAATTCTCCACATTCCTTTAAATGTGAAACTGATTTTAAAGTTACAACGATGTTCACACAATCATTGACCTAAAAGCATGCTATGGTTTAGCCTAATCTGGTTGATGGGTCTGGAGTTCATGCATTGTCTTATGACTTTGTTCAAACAACAGTCTGTATTAGCCATTTCCAATTTTTGGGTTGTATGAGGGGTATCGGTACCTTTCGTTTAGCTGGAGTCACCGGATATATACCACAAAACCGACAGTTGTAGACAAAAAAGAATTCATATCAGTTGAAAAAGAATGATGTATTTAGGATTTCACTCAAAACTGTGATGATCAACAGCTAAAATGTCAGCTATCTGACAGAAAAACTCAAATGTGCATCCAATGACGCATCGGGCTGAAGGTTTCTCATATCTTTTACAGAAAAAGAAACACTCGGAAAGAGCATACTACAAATGAAAGATCTATGTCCCCAGACTGCAAAAATATAACCAAAGATTTTCGGCGATCTTTTTAGTGGATAAACTAATATAGAAACTTTAGCATTTTGAGACAGTGAAAAGATTCACAAGTACCGCCATTGCTAAATTTTATCAAATCAGAAAATTCCGAAATATAGAGTGCGTGCCTCTGTGTGACGTCACCTGGGTGTTCACTCGATTTTATCACATGTAAAGTATATAACATAGCTACATGTAGCAGGTTTCAGTTTTAAAGCTGATATTTACCGTTGTATATTACTATAATTTGACAGTGATTGAGCGGCAGTTGTTCCAAATATACTGTGACATTGTGTCACAAATAGCGTTCGCCTGGTCCAACAGAACTGGTCAGGCAAACCAGGTATTTCACCAGTAAATTTTACCCCCACACTCCACTTCTCACCTCCCCACTAGAGAGTGCATTGGCATGGTTAACGTCGCACATTCTGATGAAAGCAGGCCAAAATGGTGGCGTTCTTGAATAACAATATACAGATATTGCATGCTGTGAGGTGTGATATCGCGATTTGTCAGCTCGAGAAGGTGATGTTCAACGAGTGCGGAGCACGAGTTGAACATCGCCTTCGAGAGCTGACAAATCGTGATATCACACCTCACAGCATGCAATATCTGTTTTATTATACCGAAAAAACCCATAAACAATACAAATAGACGTACAGTGTAAAGAGAAAAACCAAGGCAGCGAAAACGCTTTTCGTCTGTACATGTCATCGTGCTTGGGATGACGGCACAACAGGGCAATGCTACGAAAGAATCTGTTCACGGGCGATAACTGCGCGAGACCGTGTGACATTGCCTCTGCCGTGTGACGTCAGCGCGTGATCGTGTGATATCGGCGCGAGATCGTGGGACATCACATTGACGAGCTGTTTTTTCATAAGACATCGAGAATTGCGGAATATCACGTGATGGTGTCTCAACCAATTAAAATAAACGAATACACAGTGAGGTATAATAATAATGCGATGTTTGATTGCCGATTTATCAGTTGACCATTGCACAAAAAAAACAGTTTATATTTTTGGATACGAACGAAATAGGTCGTTCATTGGAGTATGCTTTTCCCAATGTTTTCTTCTCCTTTCACATGTCATTTTTCATTCGTCTTATTGCCAAAAATCGATGGTGAAGGGCTCTTTCTCTACGACTAAATTTGAGCGATAATAAATGGAAAATGTATAAGCAAATAAACTGAATAATCAGCATGGTCATTTTTTGTCTATGAATTTATATTAAACGCACGTGTTTGTCTGATCCATAATCATGCTAATATCCTATTGGAATCCGTGTTATTTCTTAAATTATATCTGCCCTACGAAAAAAATCATTTCTTATGAAAAACAACCCGCTCAAATTATCTAATGTATTTTAATACTTTCAAGTAGCACTACAATATAAAACTATCTTTAGGGGACTTACCATTAACTTTTACTTGCATATGAAATATAATGAAAGAGCATTTATCATTTGTTTAGCATTGAAATTCCTTTCCTCTAGTGAGTTCTTGTTTGCCAATAATTCCACGGGAAATCATCGATTTCTTTGAACTAATCCATTCTTATTTAATCGTAACACAGCACATAAATCGTAGAATCAAATATTCGCCCCTTTTTGTATTTTGTAAGCAGACACCTCCTGCTGTCAGATATACTACTGAAATGTCGGATCTGACGCTGGTTTTCAGTCATCCTAACATGACATGGTTATGTTACGGTCTCTTTATCGGTATATGTGACTAGTACTACCATATCGGTAGATTTGATAGGTACATGTACTTCCATATTGTTGGAAGTATATGCGGAAGACGTCAATCGTAATCATCTGGCCAGCGGAGAAGGCGGATTCATTCTTCGCTAACTTTTGTCTCGCGGTGCAAAACGTAGAATAACTCAGACTTGTACCTCATCGTAGTGGGGCCATTTTGAGCCTATTTTCAGAACTCCCGGGCACAAAGGATTAAGGTTATATGGGGTGCCAGGGAGATACTGTTTTTTCTTCCAATGTTTAGCTTTTCTGTGCATAAAAGTGGGGACTTATTTACTAATTCATCGCGAATGTAGATTTTGTGAAGAAATTTCCAAGAGTAAAATATTTGAAACATCAAACCGGAAAGTGAACCGAAAAATGTTTCTATGGAACTGCAAGACGCGCCAAACAACGTTGGTTTTCATGAACAGAGTTTGTCTTACAGGAACGTCAGTTCCTGCTCACAGCCGGTGGAAATACAAGCGTCTAGTCCGTCATTCTATATTCAACCGTCGTCCATTAAAGAATTTCATTGTCAGTAATCCAATGACATTAGCATCAAATTAAAAGATTAAATCATAGTATACATAAAACCAGGACAGTTTCCTGCAAGGGAGAAGCGGTGAACAGTTTACAATGATGCCAGCAAGACATCATGATGTTCCAAAAATATCAAATCCGTATCGCTGTTCGGTATTCTTAATCCATATCATTTTCATCGTAAAGTCGTTATCTGGAGCATGATATGTCTCAGTCATACTTTGTTTATGACTTTTCATATGAACACTATGAGGATATTTAAATACATGAGATTATACGGGATAAGCGGAATCAGATACAAGTTACGAAGCGTAACGCCATAGATCTTGCACGCTACGCAAAATGTGTACTACCCTTACCATTATAGACTGCAACATATACATGTAGCCGTGTATTACCCTCTAATATGCAGCACACTTGTCTAGATGGCGTATAGCATTATCTCCCTTGGACCATCATGTCAGCTCATCATCAACATGGCATTGCTAGGACCAGACAGGACAAAAGTGCCTTGAAAACACGTTTCAGAAAATGAGACACCTCGGTTGATCAAACCGCTCGGCGATTACAGACCGGATGCGCATTTTAATTTTCTAACACACGGACGAAATAATTTTGAACATCATTCATGGACAGTTGTGGACCATTTATCTATGCGGAGTCCACAAGGGCGCAACTGTTCTCTTAGCAATTAATAATTATAAAGTAATAACAACCTTGTGTACGTCATCAGATAATCAAAACAAACTAAAATATTCCAAGCAAGGAGTACACCAATAGAAACTTGAGACTGGTAGAAACTTCTAAGCTTGTTTAATATAATACTTGAAAATGATCTTCATTTACGTGTATTAAAAATATCTCGATCTGATATCTGAGCTGTAGGATGGTACAAATGAATATCACAACTCCGAACCTTATAAATAAATGTCTAAAACAGAATGATGTCCGGGGTCGTTTAAATTAGCGTCGGGTTCTCTTTGCTGAAAAAGATATATGTTACGGTGGCCATAGGGAACGACTTCTTTTATAGTTTGTTTTTTTACATTTTTATTACCTTTTCGATTTTCTTGAGGATTTCTTCACAAACACATCATAGTTATCACATAATTTCTTTAGATTTCTATCATTCCTATTAACGTCGTCAAGAATGCCCATTATAATCTTGCACCCTAACTTTCGGTGATTTCGTTGAAATAAGCCAGTTTGCTCCGTCAGTTTGTCGAGATTATCCAAAGCGAATTGATAGCATTAGATTCAGATTATCCATGGAAGCCTATTGTTCATCGCACATTTTCTTGGCCAATTCCTCCGATAACTAACTCTCTATTTGTACACAGAAAACACGAACAGGCAAACTATGATATGATCCCACTGGCCGCTATTCTGATTCATTCATACCGATAGTTCGCTCGAGATCCTAGAGTGATTTTGTGATATTACGGTGAGTCTTTGCCACAGGAACTCTCTGGTCTTAGTTTCTACACTGTGGAAATCTTGAATGACTTGACCACATGGTTCCTGTACACACTTTTCATAATATAACCCCTGCTCTTTTGCCCGCAGCACTGGCTATGAGTGATGCCAAGTGGGTTCGGCTTCAGCTACTGACACATGCTAACTCAATGCAAACATGTCTGAATATAATCGAACAAAACTATGTCAATATCTCTCCAATTTTATTCTGTTTAAATTAGTGATTATAAAACCTGAAGAGATGCCCGTTTTAGAAATGTATAACTGGCAAAACATTCCCTCTTAAATCATGTCGAAATATTTACCTTAAAAATTCGCCGGAAATTTTTGCGATATACCCACATTCGATTTTAAATATTTTCTTTAAAAGCGCTTCCATAAAATAAAATTTACGTATATATTTCTCTTCTAGAGTATTCCAGGATTATGAAAAAATAAATCACATTAATATGTTCTATCTTCAACCGTTTCCTTGTAATGTTTAAACGAAAACGTGTGAACGACCTTCGGCGAATTCCGGGAGCCGACCGGCACACATATAAATCAGACTATAGTCGAGCAAAACACCAGCAAACATGACGAGTATCCAACACATGTTTTTGTCTAATATAGAACATGGTGGCACTATGGGAAATTAATGGATATTTTAAAAAATATACGCTACCGAAAATTGTTGAAAAATGCGATAGACTCAAATCGCGACACATTCACTCTTCAGCTCTAGGCAACAGATTATATCTCTTGGCAACACAATATATCAACAGCATATAGGTATTCCAATGGGTACTACATGTGCACCCCTGTTGGCTGACCTGTATCTTTTCCCTTATGAATATGACTATATGCAGGCGATCCATTCAAAGCCCGTTCCTTCTCATTCACCAAACGATATATAGACGATCTTCTCGCTGTGGATAATCGTTATATAAATGACGCAGAGAAGGATATATATCGACCTTCACTGGATTTGAATGAAACTACAAATAGCCCTACAGGCACATCATATTTAGATCTATATCTCTATAGAAATGAAGCGGCCATTCTCTCTCGTCGACTTTATGACAAATGAGATGATTACGATTTCGACATCGTAAACTATCCCTTTCGGGAGAGTAATATTCCATTGGGACCTGCATATGGCGTATACATATCTAGCCTACTATCATTTGCTAGATCCTGTGTTAAATGTGACGATTTTAATCAACGGCACACAATATTGTTGCAGAAACTTATAAAACAGGGCTATTCCACCAAGCGCCTCCCCTCAAAGTTTCTCAAATTTGGCGATACATATCGCATGCTGATAGCAAAATACGAACGTATGGCGTTACGTTTCGTAACTTGTGTCTAATTCCGCTTAACCCGGGGCTAGGGGCCGGGGCTAGGGTCCATGAACCTATGTACTTCAAGATCCTCACGGTGCTCATATGAACAATCACAATCAAAGCGTGACTGAGATACATCATTCTCTAGATAAAGAATACTCATCAGCGATACGGATTTTGTATTTTTAGAACATCATGATGTCTTGTCCGCATCATTGAAAACTGTTAAACGCTTCTTTCTTGCAGGAAACTAGCCTATGTTTATGTATACTATGATTGTCATTTTGAATTTGGTGCTAATACTGTTGTATGGAATATGGAATAGGTCTTCGGATTATGGACGCGGATATTCTTTAATGTACGACAGCTGAATTATGAATGACGGACTACACGCCTGTCATCTAAACTGGTAAATTGCTACATTTGACCTTTCAGACTGGTAAACAAATCAATTAACCTGCATATTCAGATGAGAGATCGTTTGAATCATTGCCATTAGTTAATTGATATATCTCACCGTACCAGACCACTTACCGTAACCTTAATTCAACACAACGATGAATCGGTTAGAACCCCCATCGGGACTATGAAACAACAGTGATAACCAGTTTATCGTTTTCAACGGAATAAATGGAACTGGAGAGTCCCCAGATAGCACTCTTCGGCAAGCATAAGAACGAAACGATGGCATTTCCTACGTGACGCCGGGTCAAGGTTAGGCACCGGGTTATGCTTTAACTTTGGCGTTTCTGTAAAAACCGGCAAAAATAGTTATCATTGTCGCTTTTAAAATACTGAAAATCCAAAGAACTTTGAAGATGTTATTGTCTCGGAGTTAAATAGGCATTTGCAAACAGAAGTCATCGCCTGTAAAACTGTGAATAAAAGAATGCATCATTGACGTCGTTTCGCGCCTTTTGTCGTTAGAGAATTCCATCTCGGGACTGTCCTATTGTTTTCAGCCAGCAACCCACCTATAGGATACCTACAATAAATTCAATACAGAAATGAATACTTCTAGTCATTCAGGGTCTGTCAAATATAAGGCATAAAACCGGTCAACTTGGCATAGATTAGTGAAATAACGTCATTTATCCAATGGAATTTATTTGGCATCGTATATCGGGCATAACGTATCATTATTTTATTTCAAAAAATCTACTTTCCATGCTAGATTATATGCAATAATATGAGATGATATGTTTTCTACGTGTGACATTCACACAATTAAAATAACAGCTCGTTCGATGTTATATCTAACACAACGTAGTCTGTAATTGAATTACCCGCACTTGTACAGCTCTATGGCGCCAGCATATTTGACTAATCTATTCCAAAGCTGTTACACTGAGCTCTGTAGCAAGCACTAATGACAATACATTGTGATAATTGTATCATTAGTAGTTGCTACAGAGCTCCAATTCGTATTTTCTCTGTTGTATCAGATTGGAATTTCAATCCAAGAAACTTAGAGAGCTGTTCAATAGCTATATACCGTGTATCGATTTCGAAGACATACATTATCTTCTACCTGAAGTCTACGGAAATTATTGAGCCGCAACGTCGCATTCACTAAATAGCAAACGCCAGCCCGGGGTTCAGCAGGATTAGACACGTGTTACGAAATGTAGCTTCAGAGAGCTTGCACCGTCGGTGTACGATATTTATCACAAAATTTGATAAACTTGGAATGAAGGTATTTGATTGTATAACCCTCTTCCTCAGGATTCTTTGGTAATATTCTGCGGCATTGATTAAACTGTCACAGTCTACACATGGTCCAACAAATGCTACCAGGATATACCTAGATATGTATACGCTGTGTGTAGAATATTGCTATCCGGAAACGGATAGTTAACTAAGTCGAACTAGTGATCTTCTCTCTTGTCGTGCTTTTCTAAAGTATACAGGTCCAGATGTTTTATTCGGCTCTTAGGGGTAAATATCCTTCACAGCGTCGCCAATATACGGCTTATCCAGTGTTAGAAAATCGTCTACGTGGCGTTTGGTGAATAAGAAGGGTTACGGAGTCTACAAAACGACACACCTAAACGGAGTTGGTATAAGGTATTTCGGAAATTCACGTCGTCATTGTTAATGAGAAATTCAAGCAGTTCTATATAAAAAAGAAACTTACCAAGAATGGTATCTTAAAACGTGCAGAAAGATTGTAGAAAGCTTTATAGCTTCTTACATTAACATATCGGTGGCCAGTTTTAATGAACTGAGGTGTCCGATGTGGTCCGGATGAGGAAGAGTAGTACAGGGAGTCGAGAAATCGCGAGTAGACGTATGTACCATACAATACCAAACACCAATACCAAATATCTTGTAACGCCGTCAAAATAGCTTTGACTTCAGCAGTAAAAATATAACTTTGGTAACCGTTAGGTTTTGGTTTTGAAACCAAACATAGTAGCACACGCCACTCTGTCACCATTTTCGATCAAGACAAATTTCTTCAATTCTGCAAAAAGAGCCGCGTTTCGTCGAGAAAAAACACCCAGTTTTAAAAGCTTGGAGTCAAAGGTGACATAAATTAAAAAAACAACGTTGTGATGGAAACGTTCATCCGATTGTTACATAACGTCACAGTACGACGTTTTAATGAAAATGTTATTCCGATTTTCGCATAATGTCACTCCTACACATACTTAGGAACAGTTTTCAGTTTTCAGCCAGTCCGGTTCATTTTCAGAAGCTAAGCAGCATATGTACAGTAAATGTCTGAAATCTTTTTTTCACCCCTCTAAGTCATTTGGAAACTCCCAGCCAAATATAGAAACAAGTTTACATATTTTTGATCATACAGTTAAACAAATTCTCCTGTATGGCGCGGAGATCTGGGGTGGTATTAATGGAAAGAGAATTCTACAGAAAGGTACAGACTATTTTGTTAAACCTTGTGAAAAATTACATTTGCGATATTGTAAACATATTTTAGGAGTACATTCTAATTCAGGCAATTTAGCAGTTAGAGGGGAACTTGGCAGATTGCCAATCTCCTTAAATATTGTCAGTATGTCTATTAAATACTGGACAATACTTTCATCCTTAAGTAATACTACTCTATTAGAAGAAGCGTATGCATCATCATGCGATCTCCATAGACAGAATATTGACTCTTAGATAGCAGGAGTCGAAGTAATTCTTGAGACGCTACGTCTTTCTCATGTATCACCAAGATTGTTTCCCATGTCAGCTCGAAAGCTATCGGTGCATCTCAAATTTATACTTTAAAAATTGGTCGTCATGCGTGAAAATTCCAAATCTTCATAGATGTATTTTAGAAAGTCCTATTCAATTTCACGAGACTCATTCAGGTAATAAACTTAGAACTTAGAACTTACCAGCTTGAAAAAACACCGCTTGATTTGTTTCCCCTCCCTCCTCTCTCCCATTAACCCGACCAGGCCTGGGGGAGAGGAGGGGAGGGGGTGGAAATCCGAACTTTCTGTGCTATCTCCGTAACGACAAAAAATGGAGAGCTGCAACTCCGTGATTTAATAGCTTATCATATTGGGGTCATTTTTAGCCTATCAGCATAACCTCCCGAGCAGAGGATCGTAGGTAAATTTAAAATGCCGGCCAGGTGGGGTGCCATAAAAGCGATGTTTTCGTCATATTTCTTAAAAAGTTTTGCTTTTCTGTATGGAAAAGTGGGTAAAACCTATTTTATTTTACATCAGATTATTATTTACTTATTTATCAAAAAACAAATGAAAATTCTGACCGAAAAATCGTCCAAAAACGCTCTTTTTGGAAATGATGTCACGTTGACGTCATTATGGCGGCTTCCCTTATATGTGTTGTAATCTTGGATTTTCTTGTAGAGCTTGACCAAAAAATATAGTGTGGCAAGTTTCAGCCCTCTAGCCTTAGCGATAGCGAAAATATATAGGGGGCACTTTCCGATCCCCCTACTCCGTTTCACAGGCTCAGTCCACTATGACCCTGCCATCAATAGTGGAAGATGACCTTCACGACGTGGCCATGACGTATAGAGGAAAACACGGTTCAATTTGAATTCGACTGAACAACTTCAGTTTTGCACATGAGCGAACTATTTTTCATACGCTCTACGAGAAAATTTAATCTCTAGAGCATTCTTTTTAACGCTAGGGTTCAAATTCAAATTGCAGAATTAAAAACTAATCGGAATATTCGACAAACATCGATTTGACTATAGATGATGTCACTTCCGGCGGTGTGCTGCTCAGGCGGGAATCCTGTCCAAATATCTCTCTTGTGGCCCCAGTGAGATGATTGAGACACAACTTCAGCCAAGCCTCTAAAACTGAGTATAATTAATCCTATCTCGAGGGAC